>VZTD01006066.1:7878-125307 GCA_013397725.1 Rhagologus leucostigma | reverse complement strand
TCCGCGCCCGCCTCCTTCTCCTTCATGGGGGCCCGGCCCTTGGCCCGCTGCTCCACCGAGCCCTCCGTGCTGGCTCCGGCCCGGATCGGCCGCCGCCGCCGCTCAGGACATGCCGGTACCGCCTGCGCTGCCACCGGTGCCGCTGCCCGCGCTGCCCCGCCGGGGGCGAGGGGCGGAGCGTAGGGGGCAACCCCGCCCAGAGGGGAGGGAGGGCAGGGGGAGGAGCCCTGGCCAACTTTAAAAGGAGCCCCCCCGGGGACGGNGGAGCCCCCCCGGGCAGGGGGGTCCCCCCCTGCCCCGGCGTGAGGGGAGGCCGGTGAGCGGTGCCCAGGGAGATGGGGAGCACCCGCCGAGCCGCAGGGAAGGCTTCTGGCACGGCCTCCTGGAACGTGTCTAGCGCTGGAGGAGGTCAGGAGTCTCCTCTCTACCTTGGCTTCCCGACGGAGTTACTTCTTGGTGCCTCCCTGATGCAGGTGGGTGCTGCCTGCACCTCTGTGAGGCTGCAAGGGTGCCCGAGGTAAGTGGCAATTTTTAGAGGGAAAGGCTGCCTTAGTTTTGTCCTGAGCCCTAAATTGGGCTCTTCCCAAACCCGTTATTGATACAATCTAAACCTCCTCTTAAGGTATGGCTTCACCTTACTCCACAGGTGCTAGTTCCCTACAAAATTGGTCTATTGTCCCAAAGACAACTAAAATGCTGATTTGGGGTATAAATTAGCCTTGTTTTCTTTATGGTGCAAGAAAATTACTTTTGGTAATGATATAGTTGCGCCTTCTGCAATCATTTTTTCCCTCCCTTCAATCTGAGGTCAGTCAGGTGTAGTGGTTGCAGCAGAAATCTCTTGTAAACCAGGACTTGTAGTTCTGGAGGAGGCTTACAGCAACTGGAGAACTGCCTATTACCCAAAGAGGCTTCCCTGAGAAGATATGTTATGGAATAAATGGAGTAGCTTCAAAATAACTGTGATTCTTGGGAAAGGTGGATTGTGTTGACTAAAAGCTCCAGGTCTGCTGTGTGTATGTGGAGGGGAGGCATTGCCCTGGTGGTCTGTGTGCACTGAGTGGGCAGGGCACGGAGCTCGCAGTGTCCAGCAGCAAAAGGAGCATCTGGGCGGGGCTGTGAAGCCCCTCAAGTATGGAGTGTGTGGCTGATTCTTCTTATGCAGGCAAAGCAGTTTTGGGGATGAAACCTGCCTGTTTGGGCCAGGGAGGTGAACTAGATGATTTTTCAAGGTCCCTTCCAACCCAAACGATTTTGAACTACATCTTGTGGCCTCTTGGAGTATTTAATGTTCATTAAATGCTGCTGTATGTCTGGGAAATGTTTGTCAGCCAGTGTTGAGACTTCTCTGTGTGCCCTGGGTCTCTCCTGTGCTGACTGGTTACACCTGATTGTATTGCTTACACCTGTGTTCTCCTTAAAGTCAAATGTCTCACACCTAAACAGAATTAGCTGATGGTTCTCATTTGGCAAAGCTTTCCTGGATTATCGAATTGCCTCTTCTGTGGTGTTCTAGAGGTTATATACACAAAATTGCTTGAGCTGTATAAATGTAATTATACATATGAGTTTATAGCAATTCCTACAAAATGGATTTTCTAGTAATTTTTCAAAGTGTTTTCCCTCAATGATGGGTTTGCTCCAGCCCCTTCTCCTTTTTTGTTCAGCAGGTGAAATGATGATGAGTTACTACCTCCCACAAGTCCTTTCCCTATGCTCTTGCTTAATTCCAGTTAAGAGGCAGAGGATTGACATGTACAGGGAATTCCTCTGGGGCTTAGTGAGGTCTTGACAGTTTTTGCCTGGTGCTTGTTGAGTTGAAGTACTGAGGCCTGAACAACAGGTCCTGAGCCAAAGCTGACCTCTAGATGAACCATCCAACCAAATGTTATATATATATACTTGTATCCACCAACATCATTAGCAACATGACAGACATATCTCTTCTTTGTTGAAACATGTATTCACCTTTCTGTATTTAGGAACTGGACAAGGCCAGACGTGTGGGGCAATTGTTGGAACATTCCCAACAAATGTAGTGAGTGTGGTGGGCTTGCGATGTTCTGCCTTCAGCCCAACAGCTTCACCTCCCTGTTGCATTTATTTGTCACTCATTCATGCTGCAGTGGAGACTTGCCCTTCCTAAAACACACAGTTCCATGGTATTATTCAAGAAATTCGGTGTTCTTAAGGCTCTCTTCTCCCTACCAACCCTCTGCTCTCAGGGCTTTGAGTAAGACAAGGCTTGTGTTCATTAAATGTGAAATCTTGGCTTTTGCCAAAGTCAGGTGAAAGCTTTTCATCTTATTGTGGACAAATAACTGGGTGTGACCTTCTCTCCAGGCAGCTGTGAGCAGGTGTGTGCCTTCTTCCCTAAACAGAGCTCCTTGCTAACAACCACCCCTAAAGGAGCTGCAGTAGTGGTGTTTGCTTTGTCCTCAGGGTTTTAGCAGAAACACCAAGCTGTGCTCAGAGTGGAGTCCTGTGGTGCAAAACTGGGAGCTCTGGGGTGGTCTTGTAAAGTCAGTGACTGTGTCTGACACTAGACACAGTTTGTAAATTATCCTTCTCTAGGATTCTTCCTAAAGAGCACAAAAGAGATCACTTGCTGGAGACAAAGTCAGGAGTATGTGATGCACTCGGGCTGGACCTGCCAAGGAAGGAGAGCTGCAGAGCCCCTGAACAACCTTCCTCCCACCACTCCAAAAACTGCTCTGCAGGCTCTTGTTCTTTATAAGCTCCTTTAATTTTGACTTCTCAGGTCTGAAGGTCCACTAGAAAGCTTGAATTCTGCTGCTACCTGTTGCAGGGGGATGTTTGTTTGCTCTCCAAGGGCCCTTGAAGGATGGAGCTAAATAAACCTGTGTTATTGATTTTCCCTGATCGCAGTCAGTGAATAGTATCCCAGTGCTGCAGGATAGGGAAGACTTAATTAAGGGGAGATTGCTGGCCTGAGATAGATTCTCTCTGTGCAGACCCTGCTTCTGAGAGTAGCAGAATACTGGATGGGATGCCTGGGACATCTCTCTGAGCTGTGCAAAGGCCTCTGCAGGGAGGCGGAGAATGCTGTAGGTTGAGGCTGGATATTACAGAAACGAGAGTTTTGGCGTAGCATGTGGAGAAGTGAAGTTTGTTGAAGGGCCAGGGAAGACTGTGGCTGACACCAGTTTCATGAGCTGAGTAGGCAAGCAATTGGAGTAAGTTGGGCTGGTGGAGTAGGAAGGAAATATTGATGAGCTTAAGAGCAGAATGGGGCTTCCTTCCCCAGTATCCTGATTTCCTGTGCAGTGTTTTGTACTGGAGGTGAATACAAGGGGGAACTGGCTGCATCCACCGCCAGATGTGGTACAAGTTTCTTTCCTGTTCTTGCTACTCTGCTACTGAAGTGTACCATGAGATGGGCGTGTTGTTCGTGTGCTGCTGCTCCTCGTGCTCTTCCTTTCCTGTTAATGACCTGTCTTGGAAAGTCTTGTTCTTTTCCCAGCTGTCAGGAATGGTGTGGTTCAGCCAGCCCTGGGCAGCAGTGAGCTGGCACTGCAGGAATGTATGGGATGTTTAAATATGGTGTGGTCCCTTTTGCAGCACTTGCTGTGCTGTTTGGAAATACGCCGAAAGCCGTCAGTGCTGTAAACACAACACACTCTGCCCAGTGAGCAGTTAATTATGGGCCTAACCATGTCTTGGTGGTTAGACATAGTTTCTTGGTTTCGTTTTGTTGGTTTTTTTTTTTGCACAAGACCTCACTGCTTTTATGGTTTTGTGGCATCTGTGGCCACTTCTCTGTGCCGTAGTCCACTGGCCTCTGACTTTTGCAGATCAAGCTGAAGAGTCACGCTGAGAAGCTGTCAGGAGTCCTTGGCGTTGTGGTTTCAGCTCGAAGTGGAACACGAGATATGCCCCTGTACACACACTCGGCAGGTCTGCTCTCCAGGGTGGTGAGAAAATATTGGTTTTGTGGTCTTAATGGTATCGTTAATCCTTTCCGGATTGCCAGGGCTCTGAGGGCAGAGCAGCCACATGAGCAGTGGGATGGGCTGGCATTTGCAGAGCTGGGAGTTCGTTGCTGGTGTGCAGTGTCACAGATCTTCACTAGAGGACAGCATTACACATGACAAAGTGTAATTATCCTGCAGCAACTCTGGGAGAGATTTCTTACAGATTCTCTGTGTGCCAGGACTAAGCTGGGGTGGAGGTTACAGAGTAATTTGCTGGAAGTCAGGGGGGTTTAACAGTATGGCTTACATCAGTGTCTGCAAACCTTGTCTCCTAAACCTTGTCTGAAGGGCGATGCTGCCTGCCTTGCTGCTGCATGCGCCTTGGAGGAGGTACAGGCTGCTGGGTAGGTAGCACAGGGAGAGAATGAAGAGTATTAAACAAAAAAAAGGGAAATGTTTGCATATCAAAACTGTTGTAGCAAGTGGTGGGTTGCCCGGCAGTGAAGGTATGGAAGGACAGCAAGGAGACAGAGGGATGTGGGATGAGTGTGCACTGGGTGATGGGCCTTACAGGAGAGAGAAAATAAAGGAATAAACAAATACTGCTTGAGTGCTGCTGTTCTTGCCTGCTCTGATGTTGGAGCTCTCTGCAGAGGCCGGGACTGCTGCTCTATCCTATCATGGCTCCGTCAGCCATCTCTGCATGCAAGGGACAGAGGCTCCCACAGAGCAAGGAGTGTGAAGTGGAAGATAAGGAGGCTGGGTTGGGCAAAAGGAAGAGAGCTGCAGCTTTTGCGACAACCTTTGTGCAAGTGGGAGTTTGGCCCTTGCTGTTGGGCATCACATGACCTCGCAAGGCGGCCACCAACTTGGGCACTGCTCTTCATGCTGCTTGTGTTTGATTGGGTCTTAATTATGATTTCATTATTTATTGAATTAAGGTTTTATTCTGTAGGGAAAGCTGACCTTGAGTGACATGTGAGTGAAGCTGTGGCACGATTCTTGCTTGCTTTGTTTATTGATGAGGCAGAGAAGGCTGATGAATATCCGGGTGTGAGAGAAGGACAGAAACAGCCTCTCAGTGAGGCCTCAGTGAGGCAGGAAGGTTCTGGCAGGAAACACACTTGGTTCACAAAGCTGTGATAACTGATAATACCAGTCAAGCCACGGGATCCAGTAGCTATGACTGATCTCACCTGCCCTTGGCAGTACCAGGTGGCAAAGCTCATCCCACCTCTCACTGCTTCGCAGCTGTGACCTCCAGGGCCTTCCTGCAGTGCTGTCAGTGTTCCAGAGGCTGGGAGGACTGCAGCAAGATTGATGCTCTCTATTCTCTCCATTGCTGCTCCCTAATTTAAAGGGAAGCAGCCCTGAAGCTGCTCTGGCCTTGCAGAAGGAATCAGGTGAGTGTGGAGAACTTTCACTGCTCATTGCACCCTTTGTCATCTGCTGCTTCTCTGCTTGGGAGTAACCACTTTCCCTGAGTGTGGGATCCTGGTGACACTGGCTTGGCTGGGCCTGGAATATCCCACTGACCCTAAGGAAATAGAGCCAACAGCCTTCCCTTGGATAGCCAATTCCTGTTAGGGCAAGACTGATAAGTGCAGAAAATGCCATGGTAGCTGGAAATGTGGAAGCTCTCTTATTCCCAGGAGTTTTTTTGGGCAGGTAAGCCCCTTGAAAGACAAAGGATGTTGGGTTTGCTCAGGGTTCTCTTTTCTTGCAGCAGGGAGCTCTGATTGCTGCCTTTATTGTTTTACAGTTGGAGCACTTGCTAGAGTTCCACTTAATGTCTCCTGCCTCATGCTGCTAACACCTGAGAATGCCCTTAGGATTCCTTCAGTGACCATTCCCCCAGCTGTCCAGGCTCCAAAGTGCCAGACTTATCACATCAGAGCTGGGAAGAAAGGAAGGAACAAAACATGCAGCTGGCTCTCCTTGCACAGTGGGGGGGGTTTGTTCCCCCCTTCTTAGAGGGTCTGTGCTGCTTTTGCCAGAAGCTTGTCCCTCTTGAGCAATGGCAAGTGCCACAGCTTGGCTTTGATAGGAGAAGAGGATGACATCACACCATGTGCCTGGGAATCCACAGCAATCGTAGCACAGTTATCTCCACTTGTTGTGGGGCTCTGCCTCTGACTAAAATTGATCTTGCGCATGTCAAGCCTTTTCATAATCCACTCTCCAGGTCAGCGCCCATCAGCCAGTGGAGCTCCTTTCCTCCTCTGCTGCCCATATGGAATTCCTTCATTCCAAGGTCAGGAGCAGAGTATTGTTTTGGCCCTGTTTGCCTTTAACCTGTCACTTTGTTTTGTCACTTCCCTGCAGGAGAATGCCTATAATCCCCACCTTGCCCACCCCTCCTGTTCTGTGTCCCACGTATATGCCGCAGATCCAAATGAATCCGGGGAATAGCACGGTTCCTTGGGACTCTGGGAATGTTTTATTTCATCTGGGGAATTTCCAGCTGCTCTGCTGGTCTGTCTCACTTTGAGGTTGACATTCAGAAGAGCCCATAAGAGAAAGGAAAACTGTTTAAGACCGGACAGTGCAGTGAGTGGCCCCAGAAATGGAATCTGTCCAGAGCAAGGAATGAATTTGTTTCCTGGGACATCTGGCCTGTTGCATGAAGGGGGCAGTCTGCTTGTAGCCAGAGCTGAGCTGCTTCGTAACCACAGCTGCTGAAGCAGTTGGAGCGTTTCTGGCAATGCCTGTAGTTCGTCAAGAGAGCATTTAAGGAAGTTGAGTTGCGGAAGTTCGCTGAGCCGGGTGCCTCACCAGCACAGCTCCAAGGAGTGGATCCCTCCCGGAGGGACGGTGGGCGTGTGTGCCTGCGAGCACCCCAGCCATCGCCAGCCTTCTTCTGGGTGACCTTGGGTGAGGCTCTGCTTGCCTGGAGAGCTGTTGATTTACAATGCAGATTCATCGCTTCTCGACTGCCTGTCCCTGCCCCTCCTAAATTGGGCTGGGATATAAGAGGTTGTTTGCTCTCCGATGCCAACGGTGGCCATGGCAGAACGCCCTGCCACGTGAGAGGCAGAGATAGAGGAGAGGGGGCTAAGGAGGAGTGAACTGTGCAGCTGCCCTTGCTTCTGGTAGCTGAGGAGCACATCTGCAGGACCATGTCCGTGCTGAACCCTGTCCTGCAGCCCACGGAGGTGAAGGAGTACCTGTGCAAGGGCGACCGCTTCATCAAGTGGGATGATGTGAGTACTGGGGTGTTCCTTCCCTAGGCTGTGTCTGTGGTGGCAGGGAGACACTGGTTGGGTCACAGTTTGTGGGGTGGCTTGGAGCCTGTGTTCAGTGTGGTATCCCACCTGACAGCAGAGATCTCTGGACAGAGAGAGGGAACTGGGAAGAACAGGAAAGCTGAGGACTAAAATGAAGGGTGTGCATATAAGGGGTTGGGGATGTGATTTCTGCACCTCTCTGTTGTGGAGGATAGAAACAAATGGAGTGGGTCTGCGTGTGCAGCCCCTGGTGGAGGACACAAGGTCCAGCCCTCGGGAAGGTGGTTGCTGCTGGGAGTCTCTGTGGGTGAGATGCATATGCCACATTTGGACTTCTTGGGGGAGCGTGAGGGGTAGGATCTACTCCAGAGCAAAGAGCACTCACTGCACTTTGCAGACAGAGATGAAATCAGGCTCCAAATTGCTTCCTCTTATGGCCCTGTTGCCTGAGTGGATTGGGGGTGAGCCATGGCCTCCCACGCCTGCCCAGCCCCTGGGTCTGGGAATGCCCGAGCAGCAAAAGGCCTGTGCTTCAACAGGGCTGCAGCCTCAGGGTGCTGCAGCAAGCTGCTGCTCTCTCCAGCTCATTGTCCTCTTTACCTTCAAAACAGCTGCTTTGCAGTCACTGCCTTTCCGTGTGAGGGGAAGAAAGTGTAGAGCAGCAGCAGTTTGTTGGAATGTAAGCGTTCCCCTCCTCACTTTCTAAGGAGGCATAGGAGTGTTTACCCCAGCGGGAGGAGAGCAGCTGCCCGTCTGTGCTGTCTGGAGATGGATTGTCTACTGTTGAGCATGAATGCTGATAAAAGGGGGGGAGCCCAGGTTGTGGTTATTCCCAGGGATCTGGGGAGACGGTTCATGTGGTGTTGCAAATGAGATGATCAGAAGGAGCCTGCAGCAGCAGTGCAGGAGGGATTAGCACTTTTGTGGGTGGGAAGCTGGAATAGAGTTTTAAGTCCCAAAGGAGCGTGTGGGGGAGTGGATTACCTGTGTGCAACATCAGCAGGGTGGTCCAGTGGCACTGAGAAATGAGAGCAGTGTACTGTGCAGCTGGCAGAAAGGATGGATGTGAGGAATATGGGTTGGAATATGGCTGCCAGTTGCTCCATTAGAGGTACATAAACAGGAGGATGACACCAGGGTACAGTGAAAAGCGCAGCCTTCCTCTTTCCTGTAGGCCCACTGCCTGCAGAATGCACTTGGAGCTTCTTAGAATTTGAACAGGGGTCTGTTTTCTCAGAATAACAGTAGCCAAACTTGTCTAAAATTGCTGATGACTTTGTGCTCAGTCCTTGGGGACCACTCTCCCAAAAATTGGAAGCTGTTAAGTACTTTACTGGGTATTCCTGGGATAGGTTCCCTTGAAACCCAAGGTGAGTCAAGTTGGGCTTCCAAGACCCACCAAATGTTTATTTGCTGCTGTAGCTGTTGATTAGCGAGCTCAATTCCTGTCTGGATCTTTCCCTAAGGTTTATATATTTGTAAACATTTCTAAAAGGTTGCCTCAACTAAGTAGTTTACAGGCTTGATCTCCACCAATAAAGAAAGGCTTCTCCATGAGTGGGCTGTTCTGGTCATGTTGCTCCATCACATTGGGCTTTCCCAATCCATGGTTAGAACAGGCTGCAGGATTGCTGTGCTTTAGAATTCATGACTGTTGTGGTTTTTGTACCTCTTTCAATTGACCTGACTGTGCTGTTGGTAACAGTTCTGAACTCCTTCCACTGTGAGGCAAAGGAGTTAAGGAAGATCAGATTGGCCTCTTACATCGTAGTTCAGCTTGGGACTGAACTAGGGCCTTCCAGCAAAAAAAGCAAACCCACGCTTTTCGTACAGAGCCCTCACCTTGTCCAGCTTTGGTAAGGCACTGTCTAGAGGAGAGAGCAATGGATCCCTGACAGGCAGGACTGTTCTGATCTGTCCCACCGGGTTAGTTGCAGGACTTTGGGGTAAGGAGCAGCTCTGCTCTGCTTTGTTCAGCATCCAGCAAGCTGAGGCTCCTAAGCAGACTGAAGAGGGGAAGTCCTGCTACATGGGTGGTAGCTGAGTTAAAGAACCAGCTGGAAACCCTGTCAGAACCCCAGGTAGGGCACAGGGTAGTAGCTGACCTCTTGAGAGGGGCAGATGGGTGTGGGTTTGGCTCTGTGCTGCCTCTGAGTCCTCTTAGTAAAGTCAAAAGTGTTCCTATCTCTGAAAGATTATGGATTACAGAATTTTAGCAGACGGTGTTTGCTTTCTGCCCTACAGAGTGAGTAGCAGCCAGTTTGGCTGCCAGACCATCTTCTGTAGGATTGCCCATTTCCTTTGCTGCTGGGAGCTGCCCCATTGGAGAGGCTGCCTGCACCCCCAGGCAGGCCTGGCCCTGCCCAGGAGCCTGGCTGGCAGCAGCTGCCTTGCGGCCTCAGCTTGCCCTCCAGAAAGCTGCTTTGTGGGAGATAAGGGTAATCTAGAACATGGCACAATACTCTGTGGTGGTACCGTGGGGCCTGTTCTGCTCTCCGTGGCCACGTGTGCAGGGGGCCAGCCAAGAGCTCTGGGAACATGGACATGGTGCTGGGCAGGCCGGTGCTGGCCCTGGCACAGCGGGAGGAAGACAGGACAGGAGGGAGTAAAAGGACCACATACGATGTGCTGTGCAATGAGCAGTTTACTGTAAATATTGAGTATGGAAACGGAGGTCCCTGAAAATCCAGATACACTCTAGAGTGACGTATGAGTTGAGTAACAAACTGAAGAACCTGAGGCCAAGAGACAAGTACAACTTCCAGATTTCATTACTGGTTTCATCTTAGCAGCGAGGTGTTTCAGCTTCCTGAATTAAGTTGGAGCCTTTCCAGAAATGGCTGTGTGGGGTTCAGGATCAGCCCCAAATAATTTTGTCTGATTTGCACCTCTGGTGTGGGAGTCTGCATAGCTGCTTCTTTTGATGGTCTGTGTAGAGATGGTCTGTGGAGTTTCAGAATCCCCGGCTAAAGCAGCATAATGAGGCTGCATTGATGCATCCCCTCCTTGAAGCCTTCCTGACTAGGAGCCCAGATAACCAGCATGAGCACCTGGATGGGAGATGCCACGCATGAATGCTTTCTCTGCTTGGCCTGGGCTACTCCTGAGCTTGTAGAATGAAGCAGATCAAGGAAAACTTTTCGAATGAAACAATTAATTGAATCTCCAGCTACTTTATTCTCTCAGTTCTTTGTGTAGAAAGCTCCAAGGGAGCTGTTGTTAAATGCAGGGGTTAGGTGAGACAGGCTTCAGCTTCTAGAGCCTCACAGTGTCACTCTGGAGATGTCCTAAAATCCTTGGGTTCATTCCTATAAATCCCAGAGGGTGTTCATCTGCCTGGGTCTGTATTTGAACTGGGAACCTCATGTCCCAGGATGTTTTCTCCAAGTCACCCAAGGTGCCAGCATTCTTTCTTTTGTTGTTTTTTTTTTGTCAGGAAACGTCGAGTGCTTCTCCTGTGATTCTCCGAGTGGATCCCAAGGGCTTTTACGTGTACTGGACCCATCAGAGCACGGTAAGTGCTGAGACTGCCCAGCTCATGCTCCAACCGGCCAGGTCAGATTTGTGTGAGATGACAACACTGCAAGTGCTCGAGTCCTGCACTTGAGAGCAAACTGCCACACTCGTTCCTCTTAGCCGGGACACCCCACCAAGGAGTGGGAGCTGATCAGTGGCAGGTTGGTCTTCACAGCACCAGGAAAGAGCAAGAACTGAAGGTGTGAGTGTGGCTTTTCTGTGCCTGTCACACTGGTGTTTTGACTTGTGCAAAGCTCATTACATGTCCTTCAAAGGACTTAATTGAGAACAGTTGTGCTGATATTCCTGTCACCCAGCAAGATACAGGATTCTCCTAACCTGTATAGTGGAGCCATTAACTGTCTCATTAGGGTTTTAGACATTTTAATTAAAAAGTAGTGACCATAGTGGTGTAGGGCCTGCGTGGAGTCTGGAGAGTGAGTTGTGCTCAGAGTGATGTGTGCAGGCTGCTGGAGCAAAGCACAGGATGCCAGCTGCTGGAGGAGAGGGACAGGCAACACATGGAGGAAAAAGAATTCAGTTCCTCCCTGATGAGTAGCATCAAGTAATGGAGAGGGAGGTGGAAGGCTGGGCTTCCGCTTTCCAGAGCAGGCTGTGGTTCAGCTCTACTTCCTCTGCCTGACCTACATGCCATGGCAGAGTCAGACAGTCCTGCACAGGCCCTGGCCAGGGACCTGGTGGTTTGGGTGAGCTCTGCCTTTCCAGAGATTGTGCCCAGTGCCAGCTAGGGCTGGGCACTGCTGCAGCCCCCAAGAACAGTGTCACAACACTGGCGTCTGTCACACCCCTCGATGGCTCTGTCACGCCTGTTCTGCTTTCAAGGTCCACTTGGGCAGTAGAATTTCTGCTCTAAGGGTTCCAGCAGGAAGAAGTGGAGCAGGAAGTGAGGCAAGGGGAGCTGGTGTCACCATGGAAAGGGAGATACTTCATTGGGATACCTGGGGAAGGGGTTGGGGGAAGGAAGCATAGCTGCCACGAGGAAACCTAGACTGGAAGGGGTCTCGCACTCCTGGAAAATGCTGTTGATTAGCAGCTAGAGTAAACTGAACTGCTTTTTCACTAGGGACTCAGAAAGGTGTGGGATTAGGAGTAAAATGACTGTCCTGCTTAACAATAAAATGGGGATACAGCCAGAAGACATGGCATCTACATTGTCCTGTATTGTGATCTTGGAAAATAGTATTATTTGCTGCAACAAGTATAATTTGTTCTCCAGACCCATGGTGAGAAGAAAAATTAGTAACAGAGGAAGGAAACTCAGGTTGAATATTAAAAGAACAAACAGGACAACAAGCCAATAGTGAGGATGTGGAGAGGCTGCCTGGGGAAGGCTGTGCAGTGTCCTGTGTGGTAATGGCTTCCCTCCCTGCCTCATTCCTGCTGGGAGAGCTCTTCCACAGGGAAAGACACTGAGCCAAACCTGCTTTACAGCTTCTGGGGGCTCTGTTGTGGAGTGCTTTCCTTCTTCCTTTGTCTTTCCTCATTTTCCTTGTCCTTATTCTGTTGTAGGAAAGGGAAATTCTGGATATCACCAGCATCCGAGACACCCGAGCGGGGCGATTTGCTAAAATGCCCAAGGTGAGTCCATAGCTTCTTTCTATCCGGTGTTTCAATGGAAAGGCAGGGCTGCCTGCGGTTTTGGTGGGAGCTCAGGCATTTTGTCCTGGATTTATGTAGAAAGAAGGCAGAGAGGATTTCATCTCCTTACATCACAGCTATGTAAATACAGAAAAACCAGCTTGACTCTTGTCCCTGACCTCCCAGGGGCCCTCTATGCACCCGAAAGCAGCACTTCCAGACTCGGGTAGATGGGCTCACTGGAAGGAATATGTCAGAAAGCCAGGAAAACCAATTCCACTTTCAAGTGCCCTGCTGCCCTGGTAAGTCCTGCTGGAGACTCTGATGGTCCTGCACTGAGTCACCGGAGCTGCTCTTGTGTAAGGATGCACAGGTTACCCACAAACCTGGAGTTACAATGCCATTCCAACAGTGTGTGCTGGGGTTTTTCTCTTTAAAGGGAAGAAAATGCATTTTCAGAAAAACTAGTGTATTTTTCTGTTTGTTTTTTTTCCCCCCTTATATTTTTACATTTGCACATGATCAGGACTTTGTTCTTGATTTCAGTTATAATTGAAGCTTCTTGCAGCCCTTGTTAGGACTTTGTTTCTGGGACTTTTTTTTTGTTTGTTTTTAACTTCTCCGTGTATGGAAAAGGCAAGCAGAAAACTGCAGTAAAGCTCAAAGGTGGAAAGGGACCAAAGGAGTAAAGCTGATGGGTCATGTGTTGACACAGGTGACTCTCTAAGGCAAAAGGGAAAGGTTTTGCAATATCTACTGAGCCTCAAGCAGCTTTTTGCATAAGTTGTGTGACTGTTTTCTCAATCTGCTCTGAAAATGTCTGTTCAGAGCTCCTCAAGACCAATATTTCTCAAAACACCATAGTAAGGTGGGTGCTAAAGGCACAGCAGAGCTCAAGAACAGTACACATCTTCTTAAAAATCATATTTCTTTCAGAGAAACTGCCTTTCTCCTTAGAAATTCACTAGAATGGAACATACTTGAGTTTTCAATGAACCTAAAACTTTGTCTATAACTTGTTTTGTTAGAATTGTGCTTAAAAATGCTGTCAGGAGGTTGGATTTTCATTTGAGAGAATAAAATATTTAGGGCTGTTAGAGTTGGTGCTGCCCTCCAGATGGGACACACTAGGGAAGATACTGACTTAGAGGAGAGGTATGAGATACTCTTTTCTAGGGTGTTAAACTTTGAGGAATAACCTGTTGGCAAAATGAATTCATCTTTGATATAGATGATAAATTGCTGGTGGAAGTACTGAGGCCATGAGTGCATGTCCTGGTGGCTGGAGAAACATGTCCCAGATTTTAGGAATTAGTTAAGGAAGACTAATTGGAGAGTACCAGGAGAAGACAGTTTGCCAATGGTACAGAGTTATTTGGGGTAATAAAATCAGGCTGGTTTGTAGGAAGACCTTGAATTGCTGATTGACTGCATGATCTAATGAGCGATACATTTTATACAGATAAAAATCAGGCAATGCACACAGAAAAAATCCCTCATCCTTCTGTAATAACAGGCCCTGAGTTGACTGTTGATACGCAGAAAACGTTGTGGGTGTGAAATATTAATGTAGTGTTCAGCAATATTTGCCCCCTGAAAGTAAATTGTATGTTAGGAATTATAAGGAAATAATTAGGAAGTCATGCTGTCGTGTACACCATGGATGGACCCACATTTATGCGCAATTCTAGTGTACTCTCAAATTAGGTGAGAACTGGAAAAGGTATGGAAGAGCAGCAGGATTAACAAAGGAATGAAGTATCTGCTGGGGGCAGAGCATCTGAGTAGGAGGGACTGTATTCTGGCAGAAGGAGTAAGGTGAATGGGATGTGGAGTGCTGTAAAATCAGAGGTTGAATGGAGAAGGGGAGCACGAAGCAGCTACTCAGGGTTTGAAGCAGTTACTCAGGGTTTCTTCCAGTGCAGGAGCTCCGTATCAGGTGGAATTTTCCAGAGGTAGGAGTGGCACAAGCAGGCGGTGCTGCTGCTGCTGTCCCACCTCGTATCACCATGCCATGGGTGATGCTTCCTGCACGGTCATGGAAAAGTGAGTACAAAATGTCAGTACAAGAAGGAAATGCCCTTAGAGGGTTATTAAATGTGAGGTAATGCCTCAGGGTTTGGAAGCTGCTGAATCCTAGATTGCTGGGAGCTGCAGGAGTGCGTCAGGGAAGTGCCAGTGCGTTTGCCCTGTTCCAGCACTTTTCCCTAGGCACCTGGCTGGAGCTGCTCTGTTCTAGCTGTTGTAATAGGCCAGGGATTGGATTTTAGAGTCCTGGGAATTGGCTGCAGCTCATTTTTGAAGAACAACGAAACAAAGGTCAAGCACTGACTGATTTATTAAGTATTCTCAGTGGGCAGAAGTGATGCACTTGATGACAATCTTTGCTGTGAAAATCCCAAGTGCTTTTTGAATTCTGCATTTTACAGAGACTCATTTGAAATAACTCCCCTTTTTATTTCAGGGGATTTTCTGGAATTCTGTGATAACGTAGTAAAATGCACTAGTCCGTCTCCTTATCCACCTTTTCCTTGTGGATCCTGGGAGGTCTTGTGTGGGCACTGAAAGGGGTGTTGAACCAAAGATGTGCCATCTGGGCCTGGAAAACCCTTACATGTAGCTCTGCTATCCATGATGTCTCTGGCTTAAAGCCCTCAGGGTCGTGTTCATTTGGCTCTCCTGAGAACAGAATTTCACAAAGGAATGCAGAAAGTAGGGAATATTTCTTCACGTGAACCACCACACCCTCCACATGGGGCAGCTGTCTGGGGCGTTGTTACAAAAGGTATTAGTATAAAAAACTGGTGTGGTGAAGCAAACAAAAATCTGTTTTGAGGTGGAAGAATGAACAGGGATGCTGTCTGCCCTGTTACACAATAGCGGCTTGGAATGGTTGTGGAATAGAACTGTTGGAATTAATACAAAGAGTTACTTGTTTCACCGCCTGAAGGTGGAGAAGAAATGAGCCATCGGCCTTATTGAGGACAAGGATTAGGACAAGGCAAACAGGATCACAGCTGTAGGAAGAGCTGTGGATGGCACCAGCAACAAAAGGAGCATCCTTTCCCCTTCCCAGTCAAGCCGCAACTGTTCTGAGGCAAAGCTTGTGGCCTGGTTTTCCTACTGGATTGTGACTGAAGGAATTCCAGAGGAAGGAGAGTGCTGTGTGGAGAGCATCTGTGCCACTGCTTTCCACAGCAAGGGACTGTGCAGGTTTGGGCTCTGTCTCAAGGGTGTAACATGCCCTGAGTTTTCCAGTCCCGTGGCACTGACGAGTCTCACTGGGAGGGGCTGGGTCACTCTGGGTGTTGGGAGTTCCCTGCTTTCAGTAGCACTTTCCCACCACTGCCGAGCAGGAGGTTTGGGGTTTTTCTTTGTAACCTCTACACACAGCAAGGAGAATAACACCAAAGCACCCACGCGGAAAACCACTTGAGAAGAGACCTGCTGTCGTGTGCACTGCCAGCACAGGTCACAGCTGGGACCCCATCCGTGGTTAGGGATGGTTAGGGAGCAGGTAGTGCGCAGCACAGCGTGAAAAGGGACTCGCTAAGGGCCGGCAGCCATAGGAGCCACCTCCGAATGGGAATGGCCCTCGCCTGCCCGCCTCAGCCCTTGCCTGCCCTCCCCAGCCCTCGTCTCACCACAGAGCAGAATCCTCCGTGGCCCCTCCTACGCCTGTGCAGGGCTCCCCGGCTCACCCGCCCGTGTGAGGTTCTTTGAGAGCGGATTCGCGTTTCTGCCGTGACTTTTCTTCACGGAATTTTTTTTTTTAGATGGGGCAGAATGAACTTTGGCGTGTGTTCAAGAATAATAAAGATAAGAATGAGCAGGGCCTTTGAACAGCAAGGAGACAAGATTAAAAAGCTATTGAGTGTAGTTCAGCAGTGTGCCGATACAGATCAGGCTGTTATTTACATTCAGGTCTGTGTTTTCATTTCAGTAACGAGGAACAATAAGGGCTGCTCCATTTGTGGGGCTTTTTGTGATTTCTTTTTTTGGGGCACCAAGACCCCGAAATGCTGACAGAGAATGTAATAACAATTAAGGCCAAAATACACGATGTTATAGGCCAGACTTCTGGGCTGTTGGCTGTGTCTTGGGGTTTGTTTAGATGTTTCGGGGGCACTGGCTTTGAGACAGGCATCTTTTTTAATAAAAACAAAAGTTGTGCTTTCTGATTGTCGTGATTATAAACCAGCTTCATCCTCTGTCCACATTCTGTTGGTGTTGAACCTGGAGATGCAGCCTGAACTGCACATGTATGAGGAGAAAATGATACTGAGGCATTTCACTCCTCATGTTTTGAGACGATAAAGTTGGAGCCTGGGGGAATGTTCAAGAACCATGCAGGACAGTCAAGTGCCCTCAGAGCTGAGCCATGGGCTGTAAATACTGCGGGTGGTCAGTGGTTCTGCTGCAGCACAGGGGATGAGCAGCTCTGGCATTGGGATTCAGCAACTTGTGAGCCCAGGATGGAGTTAAACTAAGTCTAATTCCAGCCCTCCAACTGGAGAGCGATCATATGGAGCCACCGATCTGTGAGTGTGCAAGAGAGAGGCAGGTACAAGCCTATGGCTGGCAAGGGATTTATAAATGGTGGAGCAGGAGCTGAGCAAGGAAATGGGCACGTGTGAGTGATGGCCTTTGCCGTGCTGGGCCCTCCTGCCTCTGCCATCGTTGTGCAGTGAGCTCTGGGGCCGCACAGTCTCCTCTGTCCCTGGCAGTGTGTCCCTGCTGGATTGCAGAATGCTGTGGGTTATTCTGTGCCTGGGAATCTGAGCTGCTGCGTTTTCTAGTTCCTTTAGATAAGATGCTGAGAGCTGAGAGTGCTTCACTGTGGATTTTTGTCTGCCTGTGTCCCTGAGATGCTTGGCACAGGAACAGGCTGGCCCTCCCCATTCTGCAGCCATCATCTCCAGCATGGAGCAACAAGGCTAACGGGGACAGGAGCGTTACCTCCAGAGTCAAAGGCATTGGAAATATCTTGGGGTTTCGATTTTCCCTTCTGGCAACCAAACAAGTCCTCTCTTCTCCAAAAGAGAAGATTTGTTGTGCTAGTGCCACAAGACACAGCTCTGTCAGGGCACAGTGACACAGCAGGGTCCCGCTGTCAGTCAGCTCTGCCCCCTTTCAAGCAGAGAAAAGACCATCCCTCTCTGTCCTGCGTCTCTCAGACTCTTTGTTTATATTTGCATGAAAATTTGCTTCTCTCTGGACTATGGATCTCTGTACAGCCGAGGATTTTAGGGAAATCAGGAGGGTGGGATGTCAAATGCCGAGTGACTCTGTATTTCAGCCTCTCTGCCAAGGGGTTGTTTTCTGCTTGGTTTTTTTTAAGGGGATTTGCTAAATGTGTTTCCCTTCTGATTTGCATGGCTAATAGGCGCGTCCTGCTTTTCATGCAGCTATTCCTATTTTTCCTTTATGGCTACTTGCAAGGTGACAGTAAGTAATCCCAGAGTGAAGCTGTAGCGCAAGGTGCTAAAGGAGTGCAGGTTGTGAAAGAGCCACGATGTGGCATCAGGTTCAGAGCTCCTGCACACAGTCTCTGGTCCTCTCTCCACATCTTCATCGGGTATTGGATGCATCACTGCCTAGATAAGGGCAAAAGCGTGTGGGTTGCTGGGGACATGGCCTGAACAGAGAGGTCTGGAGAGAGCCAGGTGATGAACGTCTGCTAGAGAGCAGCGTGCGGAGAAGGAAGGGCTGGGAGGAGCCCCGAATAACAAATACAGGAAATGAGTTCAGCACAACCACAAGTTCACCATTGTTTGGGCCTCCCCTCCTGTACAGCCCTGGAGCTGAACAAATGCTGGTGCATTTGCAAGATGAAGTTAAATTTGGAGTTAAAATCCCAGCACTTTGCCGCTGGCACTGAAAAGTTGAGCTCCAACAAGGAGTTGCCACGAGCGTGGGAAGGAGATGTGGGTGTTTGTTGGTGCTCAGTTCTGCGAAGGAAAATGGCTCACAAGGCAAGAAGGAGCCATTTTAGAAATTCCCTTGTAGGAAATAGGCAAATCATATTCCTTCTCTTCCCTCTCTCCAAATGCTCTGGGTTTAAACAGGTTTCAGAGTTACCCCTTCGGAGAGGTGCTTTTCCAAAATGAGAGACAGCAGCCAGATGACCCTGAGTTACAATCCAGCCCATCCTGTTTTTCTTAAAGATGCCTGTTTGCTACAGATGTGCCAAAATTGCAAATACTCCAGAAATTTGGAAAACTGCAGTGAAAAAAATTCTGCAGTTTCTTATAAAATGTGTATGCAGCTGTGTGTGTGATGTGGTGCAGACTGAAACCTGAAGGTGCACTCAGATTCCAGCTCCAGTTTAACTTGCAAGTCTGACCTACTCTAATAATCCCGGATTGTGGAGTTTGCCCAGTTTCTCAAGGAGCAGGTGCTCTGACAGCTCCCTGTTTGCTTGGACAGGGATTTGTCCTGCACTTCAGATAATGGATTGCTGTGCTTTATTCTAGAAATGGAAATTTTATCTTCCTATTATAAATAGCATCATCAGTAAAACTCTGGGATACCTTGGATACCTTGGCTTAGTGACACCATGCATAGGAATGCAGAATATGCTGAATAATTTAAAGGATTCTATAAATACTTTCATATGGTGCTGCAATCCAAGTACCACTAATCGGATGAGCCTTACACTTAACAAAACAAGTCTCTGGTGAGCCATTGCTGTAGGGTACTGGAACTGCTGTGGAAAAAAACACTACTAGCAACTGACAGCAGCAGAAAATGGGGCTTGGAGGAAAATAACCCAGCTCTGAGGTGACAGGGGGTCCCAAAAAATATCTTTCTTGTGGAGGGGGGTTACATGTAAGGGTGTCACACTAATACACTTTTTTAGACCGTGTGTTTTGATAAAATCAACTGGTTACGCACCTCTGGCACAAGCAGGCCAAACTCTCCCCTGCTTGTCTGCAAGTCCAGCCTGAAGTTTCAGAAGAAATTTCTTTAAGAGCAGTCTCCAACTTTGGCTTTTTCAGACTTGTGGGGTTTAGTAATGATAGTTTGTCCCATGGAGGATCCAGTAATGCGGACTCCAGAATAAAGGTAAAAAATAAGGAAAGCCAAAGAAAGGAAGATTGCACTAAGCAATTTTGCAACTCTTGAGATGCTTGCTGTGAATTTGGGCCAATGTGTGTATTGGGGTCTGGTTTTTTTCGGTATGGTTTTCCCTCGTTCTCCAGTCACCCCCATCTGTTCTGTTTCTTTTACAGTCCCTGAAGCTCCGAGAGGTTTTTAACTTGGATCACCCTTACAGTACCTTCCTGCTGAAGACCCTGACGATTGTATCTGGCCCTGACATGGTTGACCTCACTTTCCATAACTTTGTGTCTTACAAGGAGAATATTTGCAAGGTATCGGGGCCTGACGTCATGGAAGTATTGGGAACCACTAAGGATTGGAGCATTCAGTGGGGAGCAGGAAAGGAGAAGGGGAGACAGGACCCTGAGCCGTGTCAGCATTACTGACAAGGTTATAAACAAGCAGGTTTATGTTCCAGTCAGGTGTGCTATCTCCATAGTTCTAGAAGCTTCTGCCCTGCACAGAGAAGGACCAGTAGAAGACCGGTCATTGTTACCCTTCATGTGTTTTGTATGGATGAATAGGCAGCTGAGAAGTGGAAAAGTTTCAGCTCCTGGTCTATATAGACAGGAGGAAGGTGATAGAGTCAAGCCCAGCAGTATCAGACAAGATAAGGGGGTTAGGGTTTTAAACTGGAAGAGGGTAGATTTTGAGAGGATGTGAGAAGAATTTCTTCCCTGTGAGGGTGGGGAGGCCCTGGCACAAGTTACCCAGAGAAGCTGTGGCTGTCTCATCCCTGGAAGTGTTCAAAGTCAGGCTGGACAGGGCTTGGAGCAACCTGGGATAGTGGAAGATGTCCTTGCCCATGGCAGGGGGTGGGACTGGCTGGGCTTTAAGGTCTCTTCCAGCCCAAACCATTCCAGGATTCTGTGCCCTTTCCATGTTTGCTGTATACTACTTGGAGCAGTTCCGTAGTGCCCAACTGCGTCTGCCCTGTTTGTTCCAGGACTGGGCTGAGGATATTATGGCCATTGCCCGGAATCCCCTCATGTACAACGCTCCCCGCTACACCTTCCTAGAGAAAATGTAAGTCCTTTCTGAGAAACTTTGTTCTCTGAAGCATCTGTGTCCTGCCTTTTCTGTCAGTACTGGAGGAAAAAAGAAAAAAAGGCTTCTAAGCATCCAGGTCCCTTGGCAGCCTCCAGACCAAGGCCTGGGTCATGCCAAGGTTAAGCCGATGGTCTGTTGGACCCTGATTTTCAGTTCACTGTTAGATTGTTTTCCCAATTGCGTGTTTTTCCTTTCTTCTTACTTAGTAGGATCTCTTAAGATTGTACAAGTGCATTTTTGTAATCTTGTTTGGGATTTTTTTCACAGTCTGGTGAAGCTGAAGTTGCAACTGAATGAAGAGGGAAAGATTCCTGTCCGGAAGTGAGTGTGGATATTTGTTTTATTGTGTGTTCAGTCAGACCACAGGCAGAGCAACTGGTGAGAGGATGATTGCTCAGTGGCTTCAGCTGTCCGTTCTTCCTGCACCTAAGAGGCAGAGAACTTTCCCTCTTGTCTGGGCCATGGAAGGGCTCCTGCTGCGCCTGGGTGACACATAATTCGAGTCTGGAAAGGAGACTTTGTGGCCTTCATCTACAGTAAGAAATGGCTTAAATAGCCACAGATATCACTTCCTGGCTGTTCCCAAGGACAAAAATCAACTAAACAAAGCAACTTTGGTAAAATTCTGATCACAGATTGTTTTGCAAACCTGAAAGGTGGATGAGGTGTAGGATTGTTTTCCTTTCCTGTAAGGAATTCTGTATTTGAAGAGCTCTTTGCTGGACTCTGCAGCTCACCTTGCTCAGAGCTCCCTTGCTTTTCTCGTCTCCTTTCTCCCCATATGACTACTCCAGTCCTTCCCCACTTCCTTTGTCCCTCAGCCTTCACTCTGGGTGTGCATGAGAGCAAAGCAGCCTCTGGGCCAATGTTAGTGCTGGTTTAGGAGCAGAACAGAAGGAAATTTGTCCTTCCCTGTCCCCAGCTTGGCCTTGTGCATCAGGTAGGGCTTTCATTAGAATGGGAAGCAAAGCCCAGCCTGTCCCTTCTCCCCTGCACTATGTGGCATGAATCTGGAACTGATTTTCATTCAGTGTCTTCCCATGTAAAATTGCTCCAGGGCTGGTCCTTCAGTTCCTGTGTGTTGATTTAGCTCATAGAATGACAAAAGGCAGCGCTGCCATGTTGAATTCCCTTTTGGGTTCATAAATTACTTTTTGTTTTAAGAATAAGGAGCTGCAGACAGTGCATTTGGGAAGTTTTGAATCACTCTGCTCTAGGTCTGTGCTGGGTTACAGCATCACAAGAGGTGAGCACTAATCACCCCAAATAAACACAGGCCCCAGGGTGTGTTGTAAGGCAGAACTGTGCTGGATTAGGGCTGTGCTGACTAAATGGGCTCCTGGAGGGCTGAGCTGTATTCAACACTAAACATTTTTTGTTATTTGTTTTCTAAACCACCAACCAGCAGAATTTCATTGTCAGAAACCAGAATATTCATCAAAGGGCTGTTAAAAATGTGTAGGTCTGTAATGAATAACACACTAGGGAAGAGTGCTTTGAATTAATCTTTAAAATGCAAGCAAGGTAGCATTGCTGCAGGGAGAAACCAGCTTATTCCTCTGAAACAAGATAGAAAAAAATATCTGATACAGGATGTACCTCTCCTCAGTGCCCATTTCTTGCAGAATGGTAAAAATGCAGACCATGAAATAGTCCAGATTAAGAACGAGGTTTGTAAAAATACTCAGTATCTCCAGGTGCAGGTAAATGTAAGGCTTTCGAAACTCCAGAAAATTCTGAAAATTCCACGAGCATTTGCCTTTCCCTTTAAATATGTAAATCCCTTTGGAATCATACCAAGGTTGCTTCAGTTTTGCCTTGCAAAGAGCGTGGTTTGCATGAGCTGCTGCAGCCCCCTCCCCCAGGCACTCCCACCTGGCAGCACAGAGCACTTCTTATTTCCCTGTTTGCTGTGAGCACCTGTGATTCCAGGAGCTTAACGGAGCTGAGGCTGGATTTATCCATGGAGGAGACCATGGTGCTGTTGACAGGAATATTCTGAAAGGAGGGAAAGTTTAGTTGTTGTTACTTCTCCACAGTACTACAGGAAGCACCTCCAAGAGGGACAGAAAAGGACAGGAGAGGGATTTTGAGTGACAGGGCTCTTACAGAGTCCATAGCAGAAATACAGAACTTCTGCTTTAAATCAGCAGTCAAAGAATCCTGTGTAGGTTCATCAAACTCCGTCCCTCAGTTACTCCCCTGGAGAAACACGGTCTTTCTTTGCTGGTTCATGCTTACAGTTGTCTTGCCTGTCTCCCTTGCTGTGCATTTGGAGTGTCCTGCACTGCCCACAGCTCCAGCCCCCCGACCTCTCTCCTGCTCCGTGGTGATGTTTGTTTGCCTGTCTGGTCAGTATTTTTCAGATGTTCCCTGCAGACAAGAAGAGGGTGGAAGAAGCATTAAGTGCTTGCCATCTGCCAAATGGCAAGGTAAGGGTTTCTCTGGATATCCAGAAGTCTCATGAGCTTGAGAAGGATCTTTTTCCCTGCCCTCACTGGGATGCCCTTGGCTGTGAAAACCATCAGCTGAGATGCTCATAGTTGCTTACCTTACCCTACCACTGCCAGGCCTTAACTTCAGCCTGCTGGCATCAGTTCTGACTGTCTTCCAGTAACACTTGTGACTCCAGCACTTGCACTGTGTGGCACAAGGAGCAGCAACACCCAACCAAATGTTTCTGTCACTTACTGGGGTTGTCACAGCCAAGTGCCGAGCTGCGGGTGTTCAGTGACAGGTAAGAGCTGTCACAGGTTTGTGGTCCTGACACGTCTTCATCGCATTCTCAGAATGATGCCATCAACCCTGAGGACTTCCCGGAGCCCGTGTACAAGACGTTCCTCATGAATCTGTGTCCACGGCCTGAGATAGATGAGATATTTACCTCGCAGTAAGTTTCTCTCAAGCCACAGCCCAGAACCTGATCTCTTGTGGCAAAAGATAGACAGAAAGGAGGGGATTTAATGCTGTGTGGTTTGTCTGGCCTTAAGCCTTAGAAGGGCAGGATGCCAGGTCACTTAATGCCTTCACTTACAGACTGAATAAAAAGGATGAGACCTCACTGTGCTACAGGACCCTGAAATATATGGGCCCAGAGGGAGGATTAATCTGAGGAAGGATCAATCTCTCCTATGTGAAATGATTTCCTGGGTAGTTCCCAGGCCTTACCTCTGCCCCTCTGTGATTCTCTCACTGCAGCCATCTAAAAGCAAAGCCCTACATGACCAAAGAGCACCTGGCAAAGTTCATCAACAAGAAGCAGCGCGACATCCGCCTCAATGACATCCTCTTCCCGCCAGCCAAACCCGAGCAGGTGCAGAGCCTGATAGAGAAGTATGAGCCCAGCGGGTTTAACATCCAGAGAGGTGAGTCTTGTTCAGCCCAAAGCTCTCGCTATAGAGGCGGGATGAAAGAGCAGATGATCTCGTGCCTTCTGCCATCCTGCTTCCCAGGGGAGCGATCAGCCTGGTTCCTACAACTCCCTGTGTTGCAAGGCACTTCCAAAAAGGTGCCAAAACTGTTCTGTTTGGGGACCATTAACAGCTCTGTTTGCCATGCAGGGCAGCTGTCTCCGGAGGGGATGGTCTGGTTCCTCTGCGGCCCCGAGAACAACCTGATAGTGCTGGACAAGCTGATGCTGTACCAAGACATGACCCAGCCGCTCTCGCACTACTACATCAATTCCTCGCACAACACCTATCTGACAGGTACTGCCGGGCAGGCACGCCCAGGGATGGGGGAGGGACACAATCAGCCGGGCAGATGTGTGCGCCCTGGGGGTTTTGAGGGCTGGGCTGACCCTGAATGCTGTGTGATAGGAAGCAGTGTCACCCTGCAACTGAAAACATCTTGTCAGTCTGCTGCGTCCACCTGCTGAAAGCTGACAGAGACTCCTGTTGCCCCTGTTTGAGCAGGAGCTGTCCCGTGTGAGTAGCTAACGCTGAGCCTCTCTCCTGCAGCTGGGCAGTTTTCTGGGACGTCCTCTCCCGAAATGTACCGCCAGACGCTCCTGGCCGGCTGCCGCTGTGTGGAGCTGGACTGCTGGAAGGGCCGGCCCCCGGACGAGGAGCCCATCATTACCCACGGCTTCACCATGACGACTGAGATCCTCTTCAAGGTAAGGAAGAGCTTCCTCCATGGATGCCTTCCCCTGCCTGCTTTTAGACTGATTGCTGAGGGAGCCAGAGGGATGGGCTGAGGGCAAAGGTGTTGGAGAGGAAAAGATTGATGGCGAGGTGACAAGTGAATGAATGTGTGGGTAGAAGGAAAAGTGAACAGATAAGCACTAGGTTGAAGTTTGTACATATTTGGAATGGGAGGAGTAGCAGAGAGGTTGATAGCTGGATGAAGATGGATGAATGAATGAGGGAAATGTGGGAAGTCAGGCAGAAGCCAAGGAGAGGTGGCTGAGCAGAGGTGTCTGTGTACACAGGGCTGTGTCACAGGATGGATGGACAGAACGTGGCATGAGGCTGGTGGATTTATAGATAGAGACCCATCAGAGGAGCAAACCAGATGGGTTTTAGAAAACACGCAGTTAAAACGCGTTTATCTTCTGGTCTGCAGCAGGTTTATATGGCTGACAGCCTCAAGTGGAGGCTTTTGGAAGAATAGGGTTCAATTCCTTCCTAATGACCTGAGTGTTGGAATGTGTTCTATGGAGCAGCTGGCTTCCCTGAGGATTCAGCTCCCAGGCTTTGGAAGCACAGCACAAAGCCAGGCAGTACAGGGCATTTATCCACAGCTTGCAGGTTGCAAATAAAGGCATCACACTGACTTTTTTCTGCACTGCTTTACAGCTGCTGCCAACAGGTAGAGGCTCTTTAGATTGTTTTTTCCAGCTCTTTATTTTTCTTCTGTGTCTTCCCCTCCCATTCCCATGCTTCACTATTACTAATATATTTATGTGTGTGGGGGGGAACAACCAACCAAACCAGTCCTTAAGGTCAGAGGTATTGTCATCCTCAGACTCAGTAATTTCCAAAGCCCTGTGGTATCACTGCTGCTTTTTGCACAGCAGTTCCCTGCAGATAGAACAGAAATAATGGCATTTGTAGCTGCTGTAATTGCAGAGTTCTGCTGAAGCTTGGGACCATTCCTCAAGGAAATTATAACCTGCTAACGCAGCATGTGCTAAGTTTTGGTTTTACATAACACATAGTCTTCCTTCCACTACAATTCCTGTGGCCTTTTAGTAGCATTATCTGAGGCTTTTCCTCAGAGCTTTGAGGCTTCTGTGACAGACTCCCAGTGGTCCATGGAGGAGCAGCTGTGGCAGCCTTCCTCCGTGCTGAGGTCATGGCTGATCCACGATTTGGGATGATCGGGGGACTGTAATTGCAAAGGAGAAAATGGCACTTCTTTACCAATTAGCAGCACCAGAAGGGAAAAGAGTGGAAAGTTTGTGGCAGTTTAACAGGGGCTTGGGGAAAATATTAATATTTTTTCTTACATCATTAATGCTGAGAAGGTTTCCATGGTATTTGCATTTGAAATGTCAGCACAGCTGGTGACTGAACATTCCAGCTCTCTCTGCTGCCAGGCAAAAGGATTTTATAAGCAGCAGAAATGGTAGAAAATTGGGCAGGTTCAGAGGTAAGTATGGATAGAGTTTGCAGTGGTTTAATCTGGTGCTGCACACACCTTTCTGTGCCAGTTCAAGGTGCTTCAGGCAGGGGTTTGTCCTTCTGGCCAGACACTCTCACATGCAGTGATGCGTACACTGACCTATGCAGCAAGACCAAAAACTCACCTTCTTGCGTCTTCAGCTTCATTTTGTTGCAAGCTGTTGAGTTTAGCTCAGCATGGATCCTCTGGAGCTGGAAATCTGGGCAGGTGTGAAAAAGATGACACTTCTCACCTTCTTACTGGGATAGTGACTTTGAAAGGAGCTCCTGAGAGACATTTTGGGGTCCATTCAGTGGGAGGTCAGCTGTGTGTCTGTTATTAATGAGTGCTGAGCTTCTCTCTGACCCTGGCTTCTCTTTCAGGATGCCATTGAGGCCATTGCAGAAAGTGCTTTTAAAACATCTCCATACCCTGTGATCCTGTCCTTTGAGAACCACGTGGACTCGTGAGTATTCGGTGATTGGGAGAATTCTCTGCTGTGTCCAGAGCAGAAAATACACAGGCAAGGGCTGCTGGGTTTTAAGTGAGTGCTGAGCTGAAGTGAAGCATTAATTCAGGTTTTTAAAGCAACTGGAGGTGGGTCAGAGCTGAAAGACGAGCCTTAACCTGCAGAGTGGAGTGATCACAGTTGTGCAGCCTTTTACCTTGGGGTTGCAGAGTATGAACATGGGAGTTGGCTTGGGAATGGGACCTCAACATCTGCATAGTTGGGATGGTTTTCTGGGTGGAGGACATGGATCTTGAGGTGGTTGTTCATGCCAAACTCTGGATTTGGGCATTTGCTTTCCTCTTCACTCCTGCCTGATCTCTCTTAGGCCCAAGCAGCAGGCCAAGATGGCCGAGTACTGCCGAACCATTTTTGGAGACATGCTGCTGACAGAGCCGCTGGAGAAATACCCGGTACGAGGGAGCTGGGGCAGGAGGCCACTGGGGAGGCCTTTCTGGAAAACTTGGTCACTCCTGGTGCTGGGAGGTGCCACAACAGACACAGTGCCATGGACATGGATCCTGGTTCATAGGGATGGGTGGAAGACTGTCACAGAGGTTTTCTTGTTTAAAACTCTGTCACTCGAGGGACTCTGGGCACTGAGCTCTGGCTGGCCAGGATGTACCAGGTTCTGTACATGGCAATGGTCCTGCTCTGCTAGCACTTGGAAACAGGAGCAAGGGCCTAATCCTGCTTCTAGCCTGGAAATATTCCCTTCCAGGCATAGGTGAGCAGGTCACTGCCATGTGCTTGGAATAACTGAGGAAAGCTCCCCATCTGCTTGACCCCAGTCTTCATCTTATGTGTACAATAGGTATTTCTGTGGGCCCAGTGACACCTTTGGTGCTCCCTGGTCACGTTGGTGCCACAGCTGCCCTGCCAGGGGACACGGTTTTAAACATCTGAGTGGGGCTTGTGTTCTGCAGGGCACGAGGCAGGTCCTTGGGGTGTGTAGGGGAGGAGCAGCTGAGGCAGCTGGCCCAAGCATCTGTTTGAAAGCACTGAGACCCAAAGAAGAACTGGAAAGTAGCAGTGAGCCAGCAGTGGCTGCCCACTGTCCAGCCCCATGTCCAGCCAATAGGAAGAGAAGGATGAGGGGGGGAGCAGTTCAAGGGATCAGCTAAGCTATGAACAGGCCTTTGCTGTCTATGCAGTCTGTCACATGGCCTTGTCTTGAGCCACCTCCTCTGGGATCTTTTTTAAATCTGCTGCAGGCAGTGTTTAAATATGGCCTGAGTGCTGACGAGGGACTGAGGATCTAGGATAATGAGAGAAGTAGGTGGAATGTGAAGCCAGAGGTATGCAGATGCCTTCAGGCCATGTAGGTGGTTTTTTAGCAGGACAGGTGGCTAGGCAGCATGGCAGAGCCTGAGAGGTGCAAAATGCTGGTCTGAAACCACCGGTGAAATCTTAGGAAAAATCTACGTTAATCTAGTGGGATATGCTGGCAGATGGAGGAAATTAGGTGTACAGTGGGTGAGAAATGTCTGTGCACTGGCAACTGGCCAGAGGGACAGGAGAGGTGAGTGAATTCTCTCTGTGATGAAGTTTATCTGTTGCAGCTGAAGCCAGGAGTTCCTCTGCCAAGTCCTAAGGATCTCTTAAGGAAAATCTTGATTAAAAACAAAAAGAACCAATCTATGTCTGGGAAGAGGCAGAGCTCTTTGAAGAAAGGGAGGAATGTGGAACCAGAAACCACTGAGCAGCCAACCTCTTTGGATGCTGAAGATACTGGTATGTCTGAAGGGAAGTGGGACTAATAAAACTGATGGGCAGAGCTTCCAAATCACCCAATATGAGCTTGGGGCAAGCCAGCACTAGTCATTAAATCAGTTCTCCCAAGCAGCAGCATAAAATTGGAAGAGAAATTAAATCTTCAGAAAACTTTGAACACTTAGTCCAACCAAAAGAGACAATCATTTACATCCTGCCCATCATCCCTTAGCGGTTCACCCATACATGCTGGCTTTTGGGTTGAGAGAAGGGGAATAATTTGTTACTATTTGTAGCTCTCTGATAACTACAAATTCACCACAGCCTAGTTCTTCACCATGAGGGTCTTGGAGGTTCATAAAACCTTCAGCCCCTCTCTCCTCCCTTCCTGTCGCCTCTTGGGTTCAGGGCCCTTGTGGTAGAACAGTCCCTGTCACGGTAAGAGCACATAAAGTCATGTGAGGACAAGGTGAGTACCACTGCAGAACACCTGGAAATGGACATTTATTCCCTCAAATATGTGATCTTGGAGAGGAAACAGCCCAGTGGTTGTCACTCCTGGGTGTGAGAAGAGCCTGCTGCAGGAATGGTTTGGTCTCCTGGGTGTGCTTGGTGTACCAGTTCATGTTTGGATTTGGCCAATAAAATTGTAGGATTCTTCCCCTCAGTGTTCCAGCATTACTTGGTGGTGAGGTTTGGCAGAGCCTTCCATTGCCAGCAGCCTGCAGGGTCCTGTCTGTGTCCTGCTGATCCATACCACTGATGTGGGCCTGTGTGCTTAGTCTGGGCAGGTGATGTGGCTGAAGAGGAGCCAGAGGAAGAAGATGAACAGCTCAGAAACCTGGATGAAGAAGAAATTAAAAAGATGCAGTCAGATGAGGTACTGTCACTGTTGGTTCTTTTCCTTTTCCGTTTGGATTTTTGCTGCCTTTCATTTTTCTCTGGGGCCTCACCCTGTTGAATAGCGATGAACCCGAGGTGCAAAGGGGAATGAACCTGTTGGGAGCTCTCCATCCCCCACGCAACAAGACTTTTGCAGGAGAAACTGAAGAAGAGAAATATTGTTGCAAGCATAAAGAATGTGGCAAAGGAGTTACTGCTGACTCTGTATGATTTGGAGATAACTGTTTGCCTTGGGGTGTTGGAGAGGCTTAGCCTTGGTCTGAGAAGTTGTTACTGAAACTGCTGCTGCTGAAGGGGGAGGGAGGAGATCAGCATTCCCTTGAATAAAAAGTGTACTTCCCATTTCCATCTCCCTGGTATCCTTTGGAGAGAAGGAAAAAAAAATTTCCCCAGTTTGTCCCAGGCTCCATGTTCTGAGGGCTCAAAGATGTCCTGGGCTTCGTACATCCTCCCTGGAACCTCTCCATGTGCCTTGGTTCCATTTGGTGCCCCTGCCCACCATGGAGCTGTAGGACTGGGAAGCCAGAGAAACTGGAGCACTCTGGTCACAGCAGCCACCAGAACTCTTTGACTGTTTGACTGGGAGGCACTGGTGCAGTTTGTTTCATCTCCAGGGAAGGTCTCTTCATCTGTTTCCTTTTGGATTGTTTTCTGCTCAGGGCACGGCTGGCCTGGAAGTGACGGCCTATGAGGAGATGTCCAGCCTGGTTAACTACATACAGCCCATCAAATTCAACTCCTTTGAGGTCTCTGCCAGTAAGTCAGGCTCAGTCCCTTTGGAATCCAGGCCAAATGCTTCCTGCGTCCATTGGTCCCCCACGCAGAACGGGGACTGGGCACGTCTTGCTCCTAAATGCTTTATTATCTCCTGTTTCTAGAGAAGAACCGGAGTTATGTCATCTCTTCCTTCACCGAGATGAAGGCTTGCGATCTACTGAGCAAGTTCCCCGTGCAGTTTGTAGAGTATCCTTTTGGCAGCCCTTTTCCAGTGCCACTGGATGCTTGGAATGTGAGGGAGATTCTTGACAGGATGCATTCTGCTGTAGCCAACGTCAAGGCTGCCAGATGCTTGTCCTTAAGAGGAAAGTGTATGGGAAAGGAGCCTGGGCCTCTCTGCGGTCTTGTCTGGAAGGCCCTGAGCGTTTGGTAGCAGAGCTCCAACAGTTTTTATAATGGGAATACGTGGGCTGGCCCCAGGGCACAACAGGAGCGCTCCCGACTTGTTTCCTATAGAGCCTGTAGATACAACAAGCGGCAGATGAGCCGCATTTACCCCAAAGGCACCCGGATGGACTCCTCCAATTACCAGCCCCAGATGTTCTGGAATATCGGCTGTCAGATGGTGGCACTCAACTTCCAGACCATGGGTGAGTGTTGGGGCGTCCTCCAGCCTCTGAGCGGGTGAGGTCAAGTGGTGCTGGTCTCTGGGTGCTCCTGGTCCCCGTCTCTTCCTTTGCTGCCTTTTCCCAAGTGCTGTTCTCCTCTGACTTGATCTCCCACAGACCAACAGCACTTTTCCATGCCCAGCACAGACCTGGCATGCACACACGTGGACTGCTGTCACCCTGTGTCTGGGCACTGTCCCTGGCTGTCCTGTTCCACAGTGTCACACTGAATCACATCCGTGAGGGCACCTGTAGCCTCTGTTCCCGAAGTTACTGCCTCTACAAGGCAGAGGCACAGCTCCATCTGGCCACAGCACTGACCTGTCTGTGCCATTATTTCCAGGATTTTGACCTGAACAGGGAGGAAGGGCCTTTCCTTGTTGCACAACCAGCATAAGAAGGAAAGAAAAGCCTCAAGAGAAAGCTGTTCCTTACCTCTCTCCCTTCCTTAGAGGGCTGTGTTATGTGTAGAGCATAGGAGACAAAAGGGAGCGAGTGCAAGGTTGGTTCTGAAGAGGATGACACAGTGCAGGCAGGTGCAGAAACCACCAGTGTCCTCAGAAGTGTCAGACAGAAGATGGACTCAGAGGAGGCCCAGATGAAAGGGGGAAGGAGCAGAGAGGCTTAGGCACCTACTTACTTCCACCCAAAAATAGCGGGTGGTCCTTAAAGCAGGTTTTAATTTAGTTCTGCACATGACTTAAGGTGCAAGTGCAAGCAAACCACTTCCCTTCCTTACACCAGCTGCTGCAATATTTTTCCCTGTAGAGTGCTGAGAGGCTTAATTAGTTTTCAAGGTGGCTTTGCGAGCTGTGGGCTGGCAGGGGCTGGAAGCTTCCGGCAGCTTCCAGCTCCCTCGTAGCAGACAGGCTGCCTGTCCCCCCCAGCCCTGTCTCACTGTGTTGCTCTGCTCTCAGATGTCCCCATGCAGCAGAACATGGCCCTGTTTGAGTTCAACGGGCAGTGTGGGTACCTGCTCAAGCACGAGTTCATGCGGCGACCCGACAAGCAGTTCGACCCCTTCTCCGTGGACCGCATCGATGGGCTGGTGGCCACTACTGTCTGTGTCACGGCAAGTACAGCCTGGAGACCCCGTCCTGTGTCACCCAGGGGGACTCTCAGTGCCACATGAACCCGTGGAGTCCTGGGGGAAAGCGTTACTGTGGCAACTCCCAAGCTTGTCGCTATTTTAAATTAATCATAATCACATGAAAATGGAAAATGAGCATCTGCCATGCAGAGGCAGCCAAGGCTGTGCTGGTGGGGAGGGGAGGAAGTGCTGAAGCAAGAAGTAGGGGTGGAGGTAAAAGAAGAGCTGGAGCAGAGAAGCTGTTTTGGGGTAGGAGAGTGACTTTGGGGTGAAGGAATGAGTGGGTCCTTCTGTTTTATTCTTCCCAGCAGTTGCTAACTGTGTTGTTCGTAGGTACTCTCTGGTCAGTTCCTCTCGGACCGCAGCGTGAAGACCTACGTGGAAGTGGAGCTCCTTGGGCTGCCAAGGGACGCCAAACGCAAACACAGAACCAAACTGACCTCCACGGCCAACTCCATTAACCCTGTGTGGAAAGAGGAGGCTTTTGTTTTTGAAAAGGTGAGAACATTTGATAGTAATTTAGACAGAGAATCCTTAAAGCTCCTGATGGCCATGAGCACCGCCTCGGGAGAGGTCAGTGCCAGCAGAGGGGAGTCCCCTCTGGAGACCTCAGGCCTGGCTTTGGACACACTCAGCTAACATCCAAACAATGATATCCAAAACAACTGTCCATCAATATTTCCCAGAACAGACAAGGGGTAGCTGGGAATGGTTCTGGAAATAACAGGCATTCAAAGTCTCCCCTCTGTGATGCCCTGTTCAGACTGATGAGTTTGGAAAACTTCCAACACCAGAAAGGAACTGAATGTCTGTGGTTAAACTGTCAGTGAGAAACAGCCAAAGTGGAGCAGTAATGGGACCAGTTTTCAGTTGTGCCAGAACATGGAAAGCTGCCCTGTCTCTCCCCAAGAATTCAGTGATCACCAATCCAGCCGCAGGGCACAGGGAAGTTAAGTCAAGTACACATTACACAATTCATCTGTCAGGCACAGTATGAAGCTACAGGTATTTTCAGCCTAACTGGCTGAAATATCCTCCTTTCAGAAACACTCTGAGACTTCACTCCTGGCAGAATAATTTTGAGTTCATTTTATGGCACAAGAAAATGGGGAAGGAGTCAAGAGCCCTTACAGCAATGTTACTATGTTTGCTAAATTATCCATCCCAGTTCATTCCATTCTCCAGTGAGTTGCTTCCTGGAAGCAGTGGTGTGGAGGGTTTGTTGCCCTATTTTTGTCTTCAGGTAACCTGTGATCCGGGGCAGGCTGAGAAGCCTGCGTTTGCTGGAGTTTCTGGGCATTCAGCTGTCTATGATAAACTGTGCCCTTAAATTACAAGATGCGGAAATAGGCAGTGCCACCCTTGAAGAGATGGGATTGTTTGGTTGGAAAGAGGAGGAGGATGCTGCTTTCAGGAGCTAGAGGTGAGGACACTGGTGCCTTACTCTGCTTTTCCCTTAGATCATGATGCCTGAGTTGGCGTCTCTCAAAATTGTGGCTTGGGAAGAAGGAGGGAAGTTCATTGGCCAGCGGATCATTCCCATCATCGCAATGCACCCAGGTAAATCAGTGGAAATTCCTTCAGCTTTTGTGCCCTTGAGACCTGTCCAGTGGGAGCCATAAAGATGATACAAACAGCTGCATATTTTGCTCCTTAATCTCCGTGCCTGAGGCAGTGGAACCTTCAAATCCATCTTGTTATAGCTTTGGCTTTATCCCATGATACACTCACCATGCCCTCCTCTAAAGAGGGCCTTGGGCTGCTGGAGCAGGGAAACAGGGAGGGACAGGATGCTGCCAGCTCAGCTCCCTCTCCTCTCTGCCCCAGGCTACCACCACGTGTGCCTGCGCAGCGAGAGCAACATGCCGCTCACCATGCCCGCCCTCTTCGTGTTCCTGGAGATCAAGGACTACGTGCCGGATGCTTGGGCAGGTAGGGAGCGCTGGAATGCACGGGGGGTGCTTCTGGCCTCCTCCAGACTCTGATTCAGAAGCATTTTTCCAGCCTGGGAAGTGCTTTCAATTCCTTGTCAGGGTGGGACTTGAGCGCATGCCAGCATCCTGTGACAGCCTCGCTGCCTTGGGAAGAGCATGGAGGCTCCCACTGCAGCTGTGCCTGCTTCCCACCTGAGGTGCAGTGCAGGTGTACCAGGCTCCAGTGCGGCATGGCTCAGCCCTACTGTTGTTCAGAGGCAGGGAGAGGTTTCCTTGAGGGAATAAGTGACATCTCTCAAGGGCTGCGGAGAACAGGGGCTTTAGGGAGGTTTTGGGAGTGATGTTCTTCCCTGTTGGAAGAGAAGGGGGGTTCTTGCTGGTACTGAGATATAGGGACCCTCCTTTGAGAAGGGTCAGAGCTGGATGAGACGGAAGCCTCACTGGAGGGATCAACAGTCATGACCAAACCCACACAGGGTGCAACAGCATCAGCCACAGGAGCTCTTGTGAATACTTCTCATGTTTGCTCTCTCCTCCCCTGTGTTCATATAAATGAACCTTATTCCCTGGGGAAATCCTGAGAAATTTGGTTTATTATATTTTTATAAAAAAGATGAGGTTTGTACAACATTGGACTGGAATTGGAGCAGGGAGCTGTGCAGGTGAGAAAGGTCTTAACCTGGCCCTGGATTTTGGGAGCAGAGTTCCCAAAATCACAGAGCTGCCCTGAACATCAGTTGTGAGCCATAGCCTTGGGCTGGGACTGAGGTGAAGGAGGTTCCCTTCCTCCCTCCCTTGTGCTGTCAGGGAGAGGTTGGTTACAAGCAGAGAACACAAACTGTTCCTTCGTCACAGTGTCCTGTGCTGGGCAGGGAAAATGAGTCCATGAGTTGTTTGCTACCCAAGCCAAGCCCTCCTCTCTCTTTCCAGATCTCACTATTGCCCTCACCAACCCCATCAAGTTCTTCAACCTGCAGGACAAGTGCTTGGTGAAGCTCAAGGATGCCTCTGGGGAGGTGAGTTTTTCCAGGTTCTGTTCTCTAGAGCACCTTGCATGGATTCAGCCTGAAATAACGGAGTTTTCATTTACCTCTTTGTTTTAGAGGTCTGGCACACAGACAAACCTCTCATCTGCTGAGACTAATGGGGTGGCAGGCTCCACTGGGAAACCCAGCATTCCTCCCTCTAACGGGTCCACAGGTAAGTTTCCAAGAGTTTTCAAGCATTCAGGCATCTTGGCAGCTTAATTAATTCTTCTGTACTGACACCAACATCCTTCACACGGCCTGTGTTCTGGTGAGCTCTCCGCTGGCCATTTCCAACCTGGACATCCAAGATGGGACATTAACAGAAACCTCTTTTGGGATTTCAGGAGCAGCAGTGTTCACCAAGGATGAAGCTGTGTTAGAAGTGATGCAGATGGCAGGTAAGTCCTCATGCTGGTCACCTGGGCTGAGGCCCTGCCTGTCATCTTACATTCACAAGGTGTAGCCAGCACTAAAGATAAATCCCAGGAGTCTTGGGGCTCAAGGACAGGTTTCCTTCAGCACACCTGCACTCCCTGTGCAACGTGTTTTTCACTTGCTTCCAAGTGTCTGAATGCAGTGTGATGCCAATTCCTGTAAACATGGGGCTTAATTGTGCCTCAAAACTGAACTGAAGGCACAAGGGGAAACCTGTTTCACTCAGGATACGTTGGCAAGTAACTGTTAACGTACGTTGCTTTTTTAGAAGTTATTCCTAAAGAAAAGTGTTCCCCAGGACAGAATATGTACCTGAGGATAGGCATCCCATGGTGTGGAGCAGAGGGGGCTCTGGTTTGGATGTGGTGATTAAGGACATGTGTTGGAGCCGTATGCTCCAGTTTCCCCACTCCAAGCCTTGGGAAGGAGCTGGCCCTGCTCAGCCTTTTTATTTTGTGTTTCAGAGCCTGAGACAATCAGCCTTGCTGAGCTGCAGCAGAAGAAGTGCTTCCTGAAGCTGCTGAAGAGGCAGGAGAAGGAGCTGAGGGAGCTGGAGCGGAAGGGAAGCAAACAGAGGGAGGAGCTGCTGCAGAAATATTCTGTGCTCTTTTCGGAGCTGGCCTGTCCTGGGAGCAAGAAAAGGATGATACGCACAAGGAAAACCCAGAAGAAGAGGTAACCGCAGCCTGGGGGTCCAAAACAAGGATCCCCAGGGAAATGTGGGCTCCCCTTCTCTGTAGGAAGATGGAGCAGTGCAGGCATCTGCAACCCAGGGGGGTTGTTCCCACTGAGGGCAGGTGGGAAGGCTGGGATTATACTGGCATGGCGAGAAGCAGCACGGCCCCTGATTCTGCTCCGCAGGAGCGTGACCCCAAGTGATGCTGGGACCAGTGAAAATCCTGTAAAAGCGGCAGAGAGCATCGATCGCTGCCGGCTCATGGAGCTGAGGGAGAGGCTGGAGATGGACCTCATCCACCTTGGGGAGGAGCACCACAATTGGATCCGAAGGAAGAAAGAGCAGCACGCCACCGAGGTGAGGGCTGCGAGTGTCACCTGAAAATGTATGCTGGGACAGCCCAGAAAATCCCAAGTTATTCACTAAGCTGAGCTTGGGAATGACACACGCATTGTCCAGTCCATGCCAGGTAACTGAGAGCGAAGATATGAAACTTGTTTGTTAGAAGCCCTAAAAATCCTGCAGAAACATTTTTTTGTCTGCTGTTTTTTAAAAATAGAGCAGCATTGCCCTGGAGCACATCAGGCTCAATCTGCTCCAGCTCTTCTGATGGCTTAGCACGGAGTTAATGTGGTGGTTAGTGGCTTCACACATTGCCCGGTGCCACCTCTCTGGGAGCCCGAGAACCTTGAGAGTTGGGGTGACACGGAGGTGGGCTGAGGGTTCACCAGTGGCACCATCAGAGCATGTTCTGCTGTTTGACTTGGTGGAAGTCAAAGAGTCCAGGTGAGGGGAGTCCTGCAGGTTGAGCTCAGCCAAGGCCAGCAGGAGCCATGGTGGTGCCTGGGGACAGAGTGCAGGCCATGGGATGGTGGTGGTAAATCCAGCATATGCTGTCTGTTCCAGTGAAAGAGGAGTGATTCCAGGCTTGGGAGGCCTTTTCCCATTAGTGTTTTCTGAAGGAACTTGCTCTGATACCTCTTAAATCTTCAGTTCCCTGGTGCACCTTAGGCTTCACAAGTGCCTTGCAAGCTGTGTGCAGCCCTGAAGGGAAAATAACACTTGGGCACTGGCTCACCTGGGAATCAGGCTTCTTACCTGGGAGAGGAGCCAGGGATGAAACCTTCCTGTCTCACAAGTGTCACTCCACTGGCACAGTGGGGGCTGCGTGCACAGCTGAGCTCACTGCTGTGCCAGTGTTTGCACTGAGCCTCATGGATTTGGAATTTGTGGCTCCTGGAATTCAATGCACAGAGTTGTACAGCTGACTTGGGTGCAACTGGATACAGATGGGGTGCAGTGTCTCATCATGGTTTGTTCTCTTTTGGTCTTGTGTTCATCCCTTGAACAGCAAGTTTCCAGGATCCTGGAGCTGGCCAGGGAGAAGCAGGCAGCTGAGCTGCGGGTGCTGAGGGACACGTCGGAAAGGTAAACATGGCAGTGGAATCACAAATAATGCCCGGTTCTGCTCTGGGGCAGCACTTTCTGCTGGATCTCAAAGCTCTGCTCTGCAGCCAGGGAGTGAGGATGGGGAAGAGATGCCTTTTTTTTCCTTTGGTGAGAAATTGAGGCAGGGGGATGTGACATGGGATCTCACACAGTGGTATGGGGGGAAGACACCTCTTGTGATCCCCAGAACAGTGTTCTGCCACGAGGCACCAAGCAGGATACAGAGTTCCATCTGCAGTGAGCAGTCTGGAGCCACTGATGGGGAAGGATAGGAAATAGCACTGCTGGTCCCTGGCTGCCACCTCTGTCTCTTGCAGTCAGGACCTCACAGTAATCCCTTCCAGGGACTGATCTGCTCCATCTTCTAAGTGAACTGAGCATTTTGCCTCCAGTATTTAAACAAACTGGCAGAATCAATTGACCAGTTTCTAGCCAGACATGTATCCATTTGTTCTTGCAAGAATTTTGTCCTGAAGCTAAAATCCTCACTCATTCCTCCTTCCCATTAAATCCACTCTCAGTCTTTGGTTGCAAATTCAGATAAAACTCCCTCTTTTTGTGTCCTGTCCCAAGCCAGAGTCTCTTTTCTCAGCTATTCAGCATATTTCAGGCAAGCCTAAGGAAACAGGTGAGTAGCCAGGTAACGCTTTGCGGACAGTAGGATGTCATTAGTACAGTCACATCTGCAGCTGGCTGGGAGAAGCTCCAGAGGGTTTTCAAGATCTAGAGCAACAGGCAGTGAAATGGCAGTTCAGTTCAGCAGGAATAAATATAAAATAATCTGAGTTGAAAACCCTGGCCATAGCCCAGCTGTGCACTGGTGTTGGCACTCAGGTAAAAGATCTTCAGCTGTTGTGGATGCTCTTCATTCCCAGCTCTGCAGTGGCCAAAGTGGCAAACGGGATTTTGGTAATTGTACAGGGGGAAAAAAAAAAGATTGAGTCAGCCTTGTGCCACTGGATCTGTCTGCATAGAACTGTCCCCTTCTCAGTGTGCCATCTCAAACAAAAAAGTCTTTGAAAGAGCAAGAAGAACAGCCAGCACTGAGGAGGAATTTGTGCACAAAAAGGAGTTAAATGGGACAGCTAGGACAACAGATGTTTGAGGCAATGTGACAGGAATGTGTAAATCATGAGTGGTCTGGAAGAGAAGAGGGAAGTGATTGCTCACTGTTTGTCATAGGAAAGAAGGTGGGACACCCAGTGAATGTCTTGGGTGCCTCTGTCACAATGTGTATAAATTAAGTACTGTTCTTCTCAGGGCAAGGAGCTGTGAAATCCAAAAGTAGAGGTAAACTCCAAAGTATGAGTGACATCATGGAACATGATACATACATAGATACTGGAGGAAACTGGGAAGGTGGAGGAGGGAAAATTTCCTGTACACTTGTTCTTTCTTACACTTGCCTTTAGCATGTGCTGCCTCCACTGCTGGGGCAGGACACGTCCTGACGCAGGACTTAAAATATTCTTAAGACTCCAGGCCTCCTGCTGCACAGTCTCCCACACCTGGTGTTTCTGGACAGTGGAGCGCTCCTGAGAGCTGTGGATGGAGGACTGCTCTGCTCTGTGGGGTTGGTAACCAGGCCTGTATCTCCTCTCTTCTCTCCACAGCAACATTAAAGACATTAAGAAGCGGATGGAGGCAAAGAGAATGGAGCGGGTCCAGGCCATGCTGAGGAATACCAGTGACAAAGCTGCTCAGGAGAGGTGCGGGAGTGGATGTTCCTGGGCTCTGTCTGTGCAGGATGCAGGGTCTTCTGCGGACTTGGAAGCTGAAAAAGTAGAATTTTGCATCCAGCTATTTGCCTTATGGCTCAGCCAAATTTGAGTCGTGTTTTATTTGTCCTTCCTAAAATTACAGCAGCTTCTCCCTGTGGCAGGACAACGTAGGCATGTAACACACCTGTTGATCAGTGTGGCACTGATCAGTACTGACAAATGGGTTTTATGGAAGGAGAACAGCTGGATTTTACAGGGTTTTATGCTTTTCTTTAAAGGTTGAAGAAGGAAATTAACAATTCCCACATTCAGGAAGTGGTGCAGACAGTCAAACGGGTGAGTTCTGGGGGGGGTCAGGCTGCCCCAGAAGCTCTGGGTTCTGCAGGGGGATGTCAGAGGGAACTTGGCCAGTGTGTCTGGGGCATTTGTAACCCACGGCTCAGGGACAATGGGAAAGCCTGGCAGGAGGAGAGACACCTCAAGGACCCCAGCTCTGCCCCTTGAAGACCCAGTGCCAGACAAAGCTGAGTCCATGTCTGTGTGTCTGTCAGTGAATGTCTCTCAGTGAGTGTTGGCATGTGAGTCCATATGTCTGTCCATATCCGTGTGTGTGGCTGTGGGGCCATGTGTCTAGCTGTGTCTGTTTGTCTGTCTGTGTCTCTGTGCGTGTCTCTGTCCATGTCTGTGTTGAACCTGTGTATGTCCCTGTTTGTCTATGTGCTTCTACTGCACGTGTCCATGTTTGTGTGTCTCTGTGCATCTGTCTGTGTGTGTCCTTGTGTCTGTCCCTTTTCGTCTGTGTGTTCATTTGACTGTCTGTGTCTGTATGTGTCTCTGTGTCTGTCTGTGTGCGTATGCGTCCCTGGGTCCAGGTGTCTGTATATCCTTGTGTGTCTGCATGCCCATCTGTGTCCACGTATGTCTTTGTGTCCGTGCCTGTGTGTGTCTATGCATTTGTCCCTGTATGTCTGTGTATGTGTCTGCTTGTGTGAGTCCATGTGTGTGTCCACATAGATGTCTGTTAATGTGTCCATGGCTCTGTGTCCTTGTGCGAGTCTGTGTTTGTTCATGTGTGTGTCCGTGTGTCTCCATGTGTCCCCCTGTGTGTCTGTGCGCGTCCATGCATCCGTGTGTGCGTCTGCCTTAGTGTGAGTCTCTCTCTACATGTGTACATGTATGTCTGTGTGCATCTGTACCCGTCTGGGTGTCTGTCTTTGTGTTAACATTTGTCCCTCTGTCTGTGTCTCTGCACGTCTGTGAGTCCGTGAGAGCGTGTCTACATGTCACTCTGTTCCTGTGTGCATGTCCATGTAAGTGTCCGTGTGTCCATGCAGGTGTCTGTTTCTGTGTGTGTGTCCCCGTGCATGAGCCCATGGCTTTGTAAGCCTTTGTGTCTGTGTCCACGTTTGTCTGTCCTTGTGACCGGGAGTGCCTTTGTGTGCCTGTGTCTCTGAATGCGTGCATGTGGCTGTGTCAGGGCGTGTGTTCCTGTGTGTCCGTCTGTCTCTGCGTCCATCTCTGTATGTCTGAGTGTCCATCTGTCTGTATCTGTCCATGAGTGGGTGTGTCTGTCCATGTGTGTCCATGTCCAGGTGTCTGTGACCATCTGTGTGTCTGTCCATGTGTGTCTGTCCCTGTCCATCCCTAGCTGCGTCCTTGTGTGTGTCCCCATGTCTGTGTCCCCCTCTATCCATGTCCGTCTGTGAGTGTGTGTCTGTGTGTCCAGGTCTGTGTGTGTCTATGGCCGTGTTCTTGTGGGAGTCTGGGTGTGTNCCGTCTGGGTGTCTGTCTTTGTGTTAGCCTTTGTCCCTCTGTCTGTGTCTCTGCATGTCTGTGCGTCTGTGAGAGCGTGTCTACATGTCACTCTGTTCCTGTGTGCATGTCCATGTAAGTGTCCGTGTGTCCATGCAGGTGTCTGTTTCTGTGTGCGTGTCCCTGTGCATGAGCCCATGGCTTTGTACGCCTTTGTGTCTGTGTCCATGTTTGTCTGTCCTCGTGACCGGGAGTGCCTTGCCTGCCCGTGTCCCTGAATGCGTGCATGTGGCTGTGTCAGGGCGTGTGTTCCTGTGTGTCCGTCTGTCTCTGCGTCCATCTCTGTATGTCTGAGTGTCCATCTGTCTGTATCTGTCCATGAGTGGGTGTGTCTGTCCATGTGTGTCCATGTCCAGGTGCCTGTGTCCCTCTCTATCCATGTCCGTCTGTGAGTGTGTGTCTGTGTGTCCAGGTCTGTGTGTGTCTATGGCCGTGTTCTTGTGGGAGTCTGGGTGTGTGTGTCCAGCTGTGTGTGTCCATGTGTATTTCTGTGTGCCTGTGCCTGAGTGTGTTCATGTCTGTCTTTGTGTCCATGTCAGTGCTGGTCTGCGTCCATGCACCTCTATGTGTCCATGTCTGTATGTGTGTCTGTCCATCCATGTCTGTGACCATGTGTCTCTGCCTGTGTCCCCATGTGCAGGTGTGCACATGCCTGTGTGTCCATGTGGCTGTATCCAGGTGTGTGTATGTCTGCATGTCCCTGCACCTCTGCCTAGGCACGTGTGTCTCCATGTGTGTCTGTGTCCACGTTTCCATGTCTGTGTGTCTGCCTATGTCCGTGTGTGCATCTGTGTGCCTGTGTCCCTGTGCGTGTCCGTATCCTCATGTGTGTCTGCCTGTGTCCGTGTGACCCTGTGTGTGTCCATGTGTCTCCATCTGTCTGGCTCTGTGTCCACAGCCGTCCGCGTGCCTGTGTCTGTGTGTCTGCTCATCTGTGTCCATGTGACTGTGTTCGTGTGTGTGTCCATGTGTGCATGTCCCTGTGTTTCTGTGTCTGTCCATGTGTCCATGTGCATCTGTGTGTGTGTGTGGGTCCGTGTGTCTGTGCCCGTGTCCTGTGTGTGTCCATATCTCTGCCCACGTATGTGTCCATGTCCGTGTGTCTGCAGCCATGTGTCGGTGTCCAAGCCTGTCTGTCCCTGTGTGTGTGTGTCCATGTGTCCCTGTTGTGCCCGTCTGTCTGCATCCATGTGTGTCCACATCCTGTGTCTGTGTGCCTGTGTGTGTCCGTCCTTATGCAAGTCTGCATATCCATGTACGTCTGTGTGTGTGCCCCTGTATGTCTGTGTCCATATCCCTGTGTCCATATCCCTGTGTCCGCTCACCTGCCAGGCTGTCATCGTGTCCCCGAATCCAGGCTGGCCCGCTGGGCTGAGCTCGGGCTGTCCAAAGAAACCGGAACCTGAGGGGGGTTAATTTATTCTTTTTGAAGGTGACAGAGAAGACTGGCAGGTTCCAGCAGAAACTGGAGGAGAAGCAGGCAGCAAGTCTCCAGTCCATCAAGGAGAGAGAAAGCCAGGTAAGGACAATGTTTAGGGTCAGGGCTGTTTCTTGGCACAACAAGTCCAAACCCCCAGAGAATCAATCTTTATTGCCCACCTACTCCCAGGGGGTGCGAAAGTGGATGAGGGGCCCACATGACCTCAGAAGCACCAGCAGCTCATCCCAGAGCTCCTGGTCTCTCTGCTTGGCTCCAGTGTGTGGGAATGACCTGATTCTCCATTTGCAGCTCCAGCAGCAGGTACGGGTGGAATATGAGGAGAAGTTGAGAGCTCTGAACACGGAGGTTCAGGAGATGGTGAAGAACTACACCAAAGCCAGCTTTCCTGGAGAGCCACAGACTGGGAAGGAAGCAGGTCGGAGCATTCCTGAGGGAGAACAAGGCTCTACAGAACAACTGGAAGCAAACAGCCCAGTGGCAGAGGTGTCCAGGCTTACACTGGCAATGACTGAGCCCTTGGGAGCTGGAAGGGATGTGGAGATAGAAGAGAGCATATTCTGAGATGAGTCCCTTCCTTACTGTTCATTGCAAGAAGGTATATGGTGAAGTAACAACCAGCTTCACAAACTACTGCTATCCCTTTCCATTCTGGGGAGCTCCTGAAATCTTTCAGGAATGTATTACATTATCCCAGATATCTGAAAGTAGTCTGGAGAGCTCACCCTTCAGAGTAAATCGACCTCTGTTTTCCCCAGCCTGAGCTCTGAGGTATTTCAGCAGTGGGAAAGAGCCTGTACCTGCAGACCAGCTCCCTGTTGGCATCACAGCAGCAGCAGCTACAGGAATATTTACTTTGTATTCAGACCAGTTTTTAGAGTCAGTTCCCTCACCACTCCTCACGTGCATTCCTTCACATCAGTCCAGCTCCTCCTAACATCTTCCACACGGTTCAGTGAAACAGCAGTAAACAAACCAAACAACCCCTTAAACAGTGATACAAAGAGACACCACAGGTGGGGATGGGGGTGGAAAGTGGGCTCAATCACAGCAAACCACACCAGGCTGTGTGTGCTACAGGAGAACAGTTACACCTGAAGCTGCATTAATAAACAATTACAAATGCTGCTATAAAACAAACCGAATCCCAGCTCAAGCCAGTATGAGACAGCATGTTCCAAGCCTAGTCTGAACACCCAACAAGAGTCCACATCTCCCCTGTGGTGTCACCAGAGTACTGGAATTATGGATTGTACATTTCTGAGCTATTTATTTTCTAAAAAAATTTAAAAATTGCTTTTCTTAAACAATTGGGTCACTTGTTACTTAGCTGCAGTTAGTGTGTATGTGTCTGTGTGTTTGCCCATCTCTGTGACACTGTATGTGTCCGTACCCAGGTGTGAGTGTGTCTCAATGCCTGTGTCCAGGTGTATGTGTAGCTGTATCCGTGTCCCTGTGTGTCCCTGTGTTCATGTGTCTAGGTATGTACGTGTATGTCTGCGTCTGTCCGTATGTCCGTGTGTGTCTTCATCCATGTCTCAGTGCGGGACTGTGTCTGTCTGTGTCCATCTATCCAGCTGTGTCCATGTGTATTTCTCTGTGCCTGAGTGTGTGTTCACGTCTGTCTTGCTATCCATGCATCTCTATGTGTCCATGTCTGTACGTCCGTGTCTCTGTATCCAGGTGTGCGTGTCCATGTGTCTGTGTCCATCCTTGTGTCTGTCCATGTTTCCCTGGCCCTGTCTGTTCATGTGTCTGTCCGTGTGTGTCCATGTCTCTGTCACAGTGTCTGTGGGTCTGTGTCCACATGTGTGGCCCTGTGTGGGTGTGGCTCTGTATCTCTGTTCTGTGTGTCCAGGTCCCTGTGTGTCCCTGTCCCTGTGTGTCCCTGACTGTCTGCGAGTCTGTGTGTCCATGTCCCTGTGTGGTTGTCTGTCCACTTGTCTCTGTCCCTGTGGTGGTTGAGGCCCTTCCTCACCACAAGACAAACATCCCAGCAAGGTCCAACTGCAGCCAGGGAGCAGTTGGAGGTTTTACCTTAAATCCAGAGGCAACACTGGCCGTTCCAAACTGGAGCACAGAATCACTGAGCCCTGCATCCTATACCACTGTGTCACCAGCTTTGGCCCCTCAAACCCCTCCAGAGGAGCTTTTTAGAGGTTATTTTAAAGGAAAATTTGTCCCATCTCTCCCTGGAGGGAACCCAGATGCCAGCGTCAGACCAGAAGGTGGGCACAGGGTGGCCCCCTCTCCACACACTGCCAAAGTTCCAGAGGCTGGGTTTTTCTCTCAAACCCTCTCTGGAAATGAATCTCACAGAATAAACCTGACATGGAAAGCCAGGACACAACAGCAGGGCCGGCTTCGCAGGAGTTTTCCTGCCCCCAGTGCCACAACCTAAAGAAGATCATGTTGCACAGGGACAGTGGCAGTGACAGGCAGGATACGCTCTGTCCCTCCACATGGCACATGACAGGACAAACACTCCAAGTCAGGTTGGCCAGGTTCAATCTCACAGGCTGCTCCTACCAACAGCACTGGCACAAGCTGTGACACTGGACAACACCACTACAGTCTCCTTCCCTCCAGCCTGCCACAATTCCCAAACAGCTTCACTTTCCAGCCTGGAGACCTCCAATTCCTGCCTTGTGGCAACTGCTCCCTTGGGAGCTATCTGAGACCCAGCAATAAACCTGACTTTGCCCTTCTCAAGCTGAGCCCCTCTGCCCCTTCCCCAAGCAGAGCATCAGTGTCCCGAGAGCTCTGAACAGCACAAACCCAGAGGCCGAAGCAAGGGCTGACAGCACCAGAGCAAAATGCTCTGCAGGGGGTTCCTTGAGGTGTGGGCATTTCCAAATCAACCAGAGCTCAGCTGGACTGTGACACAGGGCTAAGAAAACAGAACTTCAGCACTTGGGATTTGTGGCATTAAAGTCCTCTGATGTTTGAAACCTGAGCAAGGAAACCCACCACGACAACTTGTGCCCTTACAAGCCCATCACAGCTTCTGCTCTGCAACCCTTCTGTTATGGAACCCAACGCTGGCACAGGGGATTGGTGCCAAATTTCACGAAAAACAGGTGCAATCTTTCTGAGCCCTTTCACCTCAGTGCTAAAAAACACCTTCTAAATGTACTTTTCAGAGTGCACAGGGAAGCATCTGTAGAAGCAAAGCCAGGGCTCCCATGAAGTACAGACCACACTCTGCATCACCCCCTTTCTCCCCAGGGTGAAGCCCCTCTGTGCCTCTGAGCCCACATGTGCCGCGGTGCCTCTGACACCTCCCTATCTGCACAAAATGGAGGAAAGTTCTGCAAGAAGGGAAATAGACAAAATTAAATAAAGGCACTAAACCAAATGCTACTGCAAAGGTCCCTCAGCACACCTTGAACCCCACCATCCCTCCAGCAGCACAACTCAGTCACGCCAGGGTTTGGTTACTCACGGACTCCAGAGGAGAAGGGCCATCTGATTTTCCAGCACTATTTCTCCCCACAGGATTCACACATCCTTGAAGATTCCTTCCTCTGCAGCCCTGCCTCTGTTTTTGCTTACCTGCCGAGCACAGGGTGATGTGGTACTGGGCTCAGACAGGCCTCTCATCAGGCAGTTACACACAGAACTCCAATGAGTTCCGGGCAGTTGAGACAATAACATCTGGTCAGACACTGAACAGCAGCAGATTTAGGTACAATTTCTGATCCCTTCCACGTTTTTGTCTTTTAAGTGGCATATTCTAGATCTTATTCTCTGGCCCAAAATATTTAAGTCAGGCCAACCTTTGTACTATGTAATTAAAAATTAGATAATGGGGATGGGGGATGTCTAAAGCAGAGGAGGACTCCAACCCCAGCAAGGGACACAAACAGGAGACACTGCACCTGAATGACCCCAACCCTTTTTACCTCCTTAACAGAGATAGTGCTGATGTGCCTAATGCACTCAGAGAAGGAATTGCTGCACAGTAACTATTCCATTTTAGAGACGCTCTCCCTGCCCTACATGTATCCCACATGTCAAGATTCTCCAAGATTCTCAAGATTATTACTTGTTATCCCCATTTATCCCCTGGACCCAGGGTGCAGCCAGAAGCTCTCCCCAGTCTGCAAGGGAAGGGTGGGGTTCGTCTCAAACGATGTCTCAAGCCAAACTCAAAGATGTCAAATTCAGGAGCCTCATTTGAACCAGGGTCCTTCTGCTGCCACTGCTTAAAAAACGAGGGCCTCCAAAGAGTTGTCCTGTTCTAAAATAAATGGGATAATAAGCTGCTGCATCCAACATCAGAGACCTGTTGGAGGAAGACAGGCACCATTACAGATAAACCAGTGCAATTGGGACATGACAGCACTGACAGACTCCCCGTTTGCTTCAGCAAATTGTTCATATAAATACCATGTGCCATCTTCAAAGGCCTCCTGGATGCTGATTGCCAGGGCTATGGCAGCAAGGAAAAGGCTCCATACCAGCAAAGCTGACAGGAAGGAAAATAAAAGGGAAGGATTCAGGGGAAACATGACACAGAACAGCAGCAAACCCTGAGACATGAGTGCATTCCTGTAGAAAAGGAAAGATACTCAGAGAAAACATCATCTCCAAGCATAATTATCCACTGAGTAGGCTCTGAGCTCGTCAGAGAAGAGGCTACACCTTGTTGTACAATCAGATCTCACCTAGCATACATGAAATCCCGACCTGAATGCTACTGCAATGCAAATTCCAAGCCTGCTCTGTATCCTCATTCTCCTGCCTGGCTGCCTGGTTCCTGGGGAAGGAGCTGTTGGCCCTGGAGACGGAACTTCAATCTTTCAGCTAATCTAGGTTTATCTTAGGATTTAGGTTTGATTCCACACTCATCTAAGTAATGGAGCAGTTAATTGGTGCTGTGCCGTGCATGAACTGCAAAGAGAGAAACACAAGAAGCAGGAATTAAATTCTACACTGGGCAGGAAGATGGATCCTTTCTGCATTCCTCACAAATATGGTAATGAGATTTTAAAATTTTATAAGATACCTCAATGCAATTTTTCCAGGGCCTTCCCTCACTGTGTTTAGTCAGATTTGGGCTAAAGTATAAAATGGTGTTAAAAGCTAAACCTGTCATCCCTGTCTCCAAGAAACCTTCATTTGAGGACTCAGGATCCAGGCTCCTGCCCCAGTCTCTTCTTGTTTTAGAAGCCACAAAGCCACAGAACAGGGATGTTAGAGCAGACTCCGAGGTTCACACTCCCATCTCTGAACTACAGACACATTTTTAAGCATCTCAGAACTGTAACAGGCTTATGAATAAATCAAGAACTACTTTAATTTAAAACACAAGTGCAAAGGATTCACAACTACAGACGAGCAGGACTGTTTGTTTCAAATTATAAATCTTTTTCAAGCCCTGCTTTTTTTGCATTAAAAAAAAGCAATATATCTGGAATACAGAAACATTTTACATCAAAAATTTTCCAGTGCATCTAAAGAGGAGCTTAATGAATTAATTTCAACCAACTCCATCAGCCTCAGACTTAGACATCAAGTCTACAGAAACGCCCTATGACCTCTCTACCAGCCTCAGGTGAGAGAGAGTGTGATTTCGTCCTTCAGCAGATGTCTGAGCCAAGGGGATGAACGACCTCTGGAGTTGTTCCCCCAGGGGTGTTCCTCTCCCCATGGGCTACAGAGCCAACCTACACGCTCCACAGACTGGGTGCCCACCCTTTGATGGCTGGCAGCAGTGCAGATGAATTCCATCCCAAATTACTTCAAGTAATCAACTGTGGCTTCAATTTTGAAGCAGGATCTGTAGCTGGAGCAAATAGGAGAGGACAGAGGTTATGAACATCTTCTGAAGAAAACGCAGTTCTGAGGTCAGTTTCTGAGACAGCAGGACTGTCCTGAGAATAATTTAAAGTCCAATACCTTGGTATCTGGAGTTTCAAAACAAGATCCCAGTTCCACATGTAGGAATATATTCTGGAGACCTCACAACAACACACACCATCACTGTACAATGTTAACCCCAAACTAGAGTCCAATTACCTTGAGGATCTCACTATCAGAGAGTGCAGCATACAAAATACCTAAAACTATGTTAAAAATAACTGCAAGAGCTGTTTAGACAACCAGAAACCTTCCAGATGTAAAGGGATGATGGGGAAGGGCAGACCAATAGCCAGACAGCAGCACACAAACACAAAAATCAGTCCTGGGATATGCAGGACAGCTCAAACTTTTCCATTTGGTCTCCTACAGCATTCCCAAAATGCTACCCAATAACTGCCCCTGGGGCAGCTCTTCTCAGCCTCTCCTGGGAGAAAGGACTGGGAAAACAAGGTGCCTGGAAACCAGCCACAGGAACACACTGTTCACATTCCAACCAGCACACAAGGTGTTGCAAATGATGAATTTTCAACCATAAGATTTTGGTGGCAAGAGCGCCTGGTCTTCATAGAGTCCACTTTGAGGCCTGTATCCAAGGGTTTTGCCCTCCAAAAGTTTAAAATCATGAAATGGATTCAAGATTGACCACTAAACCATACATATTCTGCAGCAAAAGAGAAGCATGTTGATGCAAGAGAGCCACTTAGAAACAAATATATACATATCACATCTGCTCCCTAAGGAAGTGTGTGCAGGTTTCTAAGGTTCACGTTTAACCAAAGGAAATTAAAATCAACTGTGAAAAGGTCTCAGAGAAAAAAAAAAAAGTCAAGTCTTTGTGCATTGAGAGTTTAAAGGGGTCTGTGCCCCAAAGTGAGTCAGCTCACAGCTCCAGTGTACAATGAAGGAAACAAAGATCACATTTTTAAGTGGGAAATATCAGTCCAGCTCAGTAGTCAGCAGCCAGGGTGTGCAGAAACTCACAGACATTCAGATACACAGCTTCAGACTCCACTTTCGAATGCCATCCTTCGGCAGCAGTGATCTCCAAGCCATGGAATACCCGCTTTATCCTTGAGACAGACTTGGTCTCACTTAGATCTAGTCTGTATTGATTGTCTTCAGCAAAGGAGAAGCCACAGAAGGCTGAGGATGTACAGACAGGATTCACATTTGTCCTCCAAAACAATCACTGGCGAGTTCCAAGCACCATTCACAGGTCGAGACTGCCTGGGCTCTTAATTTTTTCTATATATTTTTTTATAAACATTCATTTTCCCTGCAGTTTCCCCTCATACAAATTCAGCAGGTGGAGGTACGCTTCCTGTACTGTTGGATAAGGGGCACCAAGCACTCTGGAAGTCCTGTCTGGAGCAAAAAGGGGTGATCCAGAAGGTCTTGTGCTGTTGCTCTTTCCAACGGATCCCGCGTCAACATCCTTTCCAAGAAGTCTCTCAGAACTGGGGAGGTCTGTGAAAAAGCAACCAACCAAGTCAACCCCACAACGGGACCAGGCATAGCTCATGCAACACCAGGCTGCCAAGGTGGGTGTGGTTAAAAGGATCCTGCACATTCCCAATCTGTATCCCTGTTTGCCCAGCAATGTGACATAGGTCACATGCTTTTTATGCTATGGACATAACTCTCTGTCACTGGTATGCACAACACTTAGGTTGTTTTCTTTTGAATGGGATACGGCCAATTAAGATAAGACGGCCTGCCACATGGTTCCATTTGGGTTTCTTCTGCTTCCCATTTTGTTACTTAAACTTTCCTGGATTTCAGCTCAAAAATTCAGCAGGATTCCTGCTACCTGGGCACATCACTTGGGTGGGAAGGGGGCATCTATCTATTTTTTTTACTGGTCACATATTATGGAAAGGTAGTTAAACAGAATTCTCCAATAGGTTCTGAGAGCCTGAAAAACCCTCATGCTAATGGTACAAGAAGATGAAGAAGCTGCAGAACAAGTACCAAAAAGCTGAATAACCTCACAGGTTTGTCCTTTGGAAGAGGTGTAAAAGCCTGGGACTAGCCAGCCCCAAGGACTACTTCAAGACCCTGCACATCTCTGGCTGGTTTAATCTTCTGCATCATTAAAATGGAATAAAAAATGAACTTGGCATATATTTATTTATTTTAATGCTGATAATTACATCCAGTTTAGACTGGGGGCATTTTCCCAGCTCTGGTTCACTTAGTAGATCCTGAAATACTGTTCACACTGAGCTACTGACCATCTCAGGAGTGCTCTGGATGACTTCGCTTGGGATTGCTGGAGAAGGCACCGCACAGCTCAGGACGAGTGCCAGGATCCAGCCTGTATCCCTGTCAATAAATCTGCCCATGCTTTCGCAAGGCAGCAGGGACTATCCTAGGTGGCATCCCTTTAACCTGCTGCCCCCAGTACTGCAGTCACTGACCACAGTGAGCCATGAATTAGCACCAGAATGGAGAGCTGGATCCACAGCTGGAGCTGCACTCCAGCAGGACACTGGGGATGAGGCCCACTAGCCTGTAAATTAGAGGTCTGCTGGAAGCCAGTTTGCTTCCCACTACAGAGTGGAGAAGAGCAAGACCGTAACCAGCTCTGGCTGTCACAGCCTGTGGCAGGGCCATGTCACCAAGCAAGGTGTGACCTAGAGCAGGATGGTTTTACACTGCCCAAGGAGGGCAAGCACCAGGTCCAGAATGTGACCGTGAAATTTTAATTAGTGTTGCAAAGGCAAAAAGGAAAGAACAGCTGTTGATGTTGGAGCGTGTGCTGTTAGTTCAGCAGTCTACTCTCTTAAATAATTCAGTTTTAGCAGCTGCAGATGCTCTGATTAATTGGAAAGGCTGGGTAGCTCAGGATGCTGCAGAAGCTGTTTGATCTCAGAGGCTGGGCATGGAATGAAAGGAGGACTGCTTTAAGAGGGCACCGAAAGGTGATCACTCTATTTCTTATATTACTGCTACTTTTTCCCAAGAAACCAAGAAGTCAAGTTCATCTTCTGAGCTGCTGCAGTGTCTCCATGAGTTCCTGTCTGTCCTGAGCTCTCCTGCTCTGACCATAATGCAGCCTTTGTAGTCCTGAAGGCCATGAAGCTGGAAACTCCCAAGAGCAAGGATCCTCCTGTTCCCTTCCCTGGAAGATGAGCTACTCTATCGACATCAGCAAGCTGGGAACTGCTGGGTCCACCTGAAGCAGCTCTGACCTGCGCCCTCCATTTATGCCCAGCTGCCTTCACACTGCCAGGGCTGTTTCCCAAAGCAGCCACCAGCTGTCAGCAGCAGCTTGCAGCCACCAAGACCCCAAGACCAAAGCTGCTCCCCAAGAAACATGTCCTAGCAAGACCATTTCCACAGCCAGCTGCAATGGCAACAGCTGATATGGATGTTTGCCTATGATAACCATCAGGCTTACAAGTGTTTGGCAGCATGCTCACCCTGTGGAAGTTTTTCAGTTTGGGAGGAGGGCTGTCACGGAGTCTCTTCATTGCCTGGACTGGAGAATCACTGAAGTAGGGGGGTTCTCCATCTACCATCTCTATCACCATGATCCCCAGGGACCAGATATCCACCTATGGGAGACAAGGTCACATCAATACACACACTCCCAGAGCAGCAGGTCCTCATTTTGTTGCTTTCACAAAGACCACAACACCCCATCCATGACAAACGGTACCAAGAGAGTCCAGCACTGATGCCCTTAATGCTCTTGGGCTCCTTACAGGAGTTTAACAAAGTCAATTTTGCACCCAGGACTGAGCCACGCTGGTGTTGCAACATGTAAAGGTGTGCAAGTAACTGCTTGTACCACACCTGGTTGGTTGGTAAACAAAACCAGTCAGTCTGCTGCCACCTGCCCAGAACTCCAGCGCTACCATGTCTGCTTTCTCTGAGGTGAGCCCCTCACATCTCCCCCCTCCTTCCTTTATGGAATCGATTTACTGATCCCTATCATGTCACAGGCTGCTCCTTGCCCATATCTATCCACAGCAGGTACAAGTCTAGGCCAAACTTTAGGTGCAAGAATAGAATAAGTTGATGCCTTGTTCCTGGAAGTAGAACAATCTGGTTTTCTACTGATTTAGGAAATATTGATGTCATCACCATCAAAGCCGTAGTCATAGCTGGGTTTATATTTTAAATAGAATCTAGAGACTTCCAAGAAAAGCCAATAGTTATTTTCCTGTGACACTTCAGAATATTACTTGCTCTCTCTCCTGCTGTTAGGGAGGCAGTCCCTTACCTCAGTGGTGTATGGTATCCTTGCAATGACTTCTGGAGCCATCCAGTAAGGAGTACCTACCAGGGATTTTCTTTTAGGTACATCTTTACTGATCTGAGCACAGAAGCCAAAATCAGAGAGTTTGACCTGTACAAAGAGAAAAGCAACCAACCATAAAAATAAGCATTAAACAACACAGAGGGAAACACCAAGACAAAGATGACAAAGAGAGTAAGAGGATGAGGTGACAACAAGGGATTGGGAACAGAAAGGAAATAAGAGACAGAGGCTGCAGCAGCAGAAGACAGGAAATGATTTGTCTGAGGAAACACACCCTGCCATCCAATGTCAGAAGAATGGAGTCGCTCTTGATGTCTCGGTGAATGACCCCCTGAGAGTGGAGATAGGACAGAGCCTGCAGCACTGACTCACACACTGTGGCAATCTGCTCCTCGTTCAGCCTGCAATTAGAGACAGGACGTAAACTGTGCAGAGAATAGTGCTCCTTCACAGGGGCACAGGGAGGTTAAAGCACAGACGCTTTGGTTCCCTATGACAATTACCATCTCACCTTTACCATTTTTCTGTATCTGTTACTGCGGAAAACATTTTTGACTTGATAGTTGACCATTTTAAGTTTTCACGGATTTCATACAGAGAAATCGCACTTTAAATTCTGTACCTAAATTCATTCTGCAAGATGCTGTTTCAAGCAGTTCTGACAGGCAGCAGTGCTGCTTGATGCCAAGGTGCTGCAGTAACTGGTGAGACAGCTTTTTTTAAGCAAATATAATAAAGCCATTATTCACAAGGCTTATTGTGCAACTGTATCCACAAAACATCCAAACACATCGTTTGAGAGTGAATATAGGGATCCTTTAGGTGTTTCCTGCAGACACTTGGGGTACACTTACACCTAAAGGTAGCACAGGCTACAAGCAGGGAAGACACTCCTGATTTCTACCACTCTGATAGCACATGGAATATGAGCCCCAAGAACCTCCTCTTTAGAAGCTCTTGCTGTTTAGAATAGCAATACAAAAACCTTCACAATCAAGTGAAAATGGTAGAAATGAAAATTGTCTCCTCTACCTGGGGACAGTGACAGCTCTGTATGTTTACACTGAGAAATGCTAGGAGTGAATTATTTTAAAGAATAGCTGAAGTACCCAATTTGAGTACTGTGGATTCTCAGCCTGTCTCTAGCAGTTGTTCTGAACAACTTTCAGTTGAGGACAGAGAAATGAAACGTCCTCAAATTTGGGTCTGCAAGTGAGCCTAAGGAGAAGACAGCACTCAGAAGGCAGAGCTGTGCAGTGAACCAGCACCTTCTAAACCCAAAACAATTTCTACACCATCAGCTGAGAAATCTACACTCATGCTGCTGCTTGCTTGGCATCTCATACCCTACTCTGCCAAACCAGGTACCAACCAGCTACAGGTTGTAGCTGCACTGTGCCACACTTATGGCAACTAAATCCAAAGGGTGTCAGGGGGCTACTTCTGCCTTTATGATTTAACCTGAAAAGGGAGAGGGACAAAGGCTACCTGTGGAACTTCCTAGCACAGAACTCAATGTTTTTAGGAACAGTGCTTTTCATTTCATAGTGCCTAAGCTGATCCACCTGAGAGCCCTGTGGTTCCAGAAGATCACAAGAGGTGCACTTTCACCCTTTCACGTATAGAATTTGGTTTCAGTCAAGTGACTGCATAGTGTAAAACAGATTACTGGAGGATTACCTCACTCCTGGAGATGTAAATCACTTACCCCCTCAGCAAAAGTTTAATGACTGCAATGATGGTATTTTCCTCCCTGGGAAAAACTGATAAAGGTCTGCAGCTTACTTCTGATAAATGTTATGGTTATAACAGATCCTGCTTCCATCATGTGGAAAAACAAGCATTCATTAACAGGTTCAAAGGAAGCTTCATAAAACAAAACTAGGCTGAGGTCTCACTGCTGGATATAAACACACAGACCCTTCATAAACCTCTTCATCACTTTTTATCTGTAATTCAGTACCAGCCAAGAGCTACAAGAGTTTCACTGGCCCTGTAAGATGTAACTCAGCACTCCTCAGAATTAAACGTTGGCTTGCAGACCCTGAGATGCCTCTGAACTCAATTCTGGAAGGGCCTGCCCAGGTAAGTGTCTCCAGGACACTCCTTCCAGGTGGGGTTGTGGAGGCTACAGAGGACAACGTGGCTCTTGACGCCTCTCAAAATTATCATAGGCATGCTTCCAAAACACAGAGCCCAACAGAGCAAGATACATGCCTTAAATCCATCAAATAGAGTAAGATACATGCCTTAAATCCATCAAATAGAGTAAGATACATGCCTTAAATCCATCAAATAGAGTAAGATACATGCCTTAAATCCACCACAGGACCTACACCAAGCACATATGTGAACTAAAGGTATAACTGTGATTTTAAAAAAACTGCATACAATCAGTGCTAGCAATACTGCCTAATTGTAATCCAATTAAGATCCTGAATCTTCCAAAAAGAAACTCTCATCCTACAGACTTTCTTGGTCAGTCTTTCCACTGGCATTCCCTGCCCCAGTTTCCAGCCTCACGGGACTGCTCTGAAGCAGGAGGAGGGTGCTCCAGAGTCATAAGTAAGACACGATCACCATAACTGGATCATCAGAACACCTTGTGAGAGGGACCAGAGACCATCTGAGAACACCTTCTTTGCCCTACAGAAATGCTTTGGGCACTACTGAATACGAAGCAGTGTAGATAAGGAAACAAATTTAGGAGAGTGTCCAGTGGTTGCTATCTTTAGCCAATAAAATTTGGGAAAGAGTCCAGATCTCAAGGCTCTGCTGCACTCCTCCAGAGAAGTTAGTGAGGTTGAATTTGTGGCTAAGGTTGCACCACTGAAAACTATTTCTGCATGCTCTTTAATACTTATTCAGTGAACTTCCTGGCCAGGATTCAACAGATATAGTAAACAACACTTTTTATGAGTACTGTGTTTTACAGGGAAGGTCATAAAGGAGATGACTAGTGGGTATCTAAAGGGATCAGTACTTTAAATTAGTCCCTTCTACATCAGAAGTATTATCACATATTTAAAATGGATAACAGTTATAAACTGTAGTAGTTTCAGGGCACTGCAAACACAAGATCTCTGAGGAAAACTGTTTGTCCCAGATATCCCCACTCTGCTGCTCTTTCTCTCCCATGTTGATGTCTGGGATTTTGCTTTGTACCTGATCTGAGACACGATGTCTGTGAGGGCTCCTCCCTGAAGGAACTCCATCAGCACCCACAGCTCCTCTCCCACGAGGTAGCTCTTGTACATCTCCACGACGTTGACGTGTTGATAGTCCCTCATTATCACCACCTGTAAAACCACAGTGGACAAGTGACCACCACAAAGTCACTCACCACACTTCATCTTATCCAACCGAGTGCACACAGCCCTGCGAGCACAGCGCAGAGCCTCCATCCCCCCAGCAACAGTTGTTCTTGGTACAAGCACAATGCTACTAAAAGGAAGATGATCCTGCTCTTCTCCTCCTTTTGCCACACCAATTGTTCCAATGTGGACAGCAGAATCCCCCTGTCTTCAGCACACTCACCTCATTGAAGAGGAGCTCCCGGCGCTGCTGCTTCCTCAGATCCATCATTTTCACGGCCACCTGACGCCCCGAGTGCTTCTCCCGAGCGATGCACACGATTCCTGTGGAGCCTTCCCCAATCTTGACATAATTCTCCAGCAATGTCCTGGGATCTCCCTGGTCCACAACCATCCTGAGGGCAGCTTTGAACTGCTCATGAGTCACAACCACGGGGTCCTCGCTGGGTGGCTGCCCCTTCCCAGCAGAGTCCTGGGGCAGGTGAAGGTTGCTGGAACTGGTCTGGGTCTGCCGGTTCCTGGGGGACCCCGCTGGGGAGGGCCGGCCTGGTGGCACTGCCACAGCCTTCTCTGTTGTGGGGGACTTCTGCTTCGGAGAATCAGAAGTCCCAGCTTCGGAGATCATCCTGGGGAACTCGGAGGCAGGTTGGTCTGGGGGAAGAGACTGGGCTTTGGCTGCAGGGCTATGGGGAGAACCCCACTGTTGGGGCTTGAAGAAAGCATTAGGCTTTGAGAAAGAAAAAGAGGAAAGTGAGAGAAAGAAAAAGCGATGGTTGGATTAACAAGAAGCAAGGTGAGGAATCAGTTCTGTGTTGTCCCATTCTGCCCTAGCACACCTTGGAGCAGATTGAAGTCAAGAGCTTCAGGTTCTTGTCTCCAGGTCTGCCCAGCACACGGCTTGGATGAAGATCTCCTTAGATGCAGATCTTCAAGAATCCCTTAGGGAATGGGTGCTATGCTTTACTCCAAATTGAGGCAGTTTAAAGGGAACATGCTTTAAAAAAACCACCAAGACACAAAACCCACAGAAAAAAAACCCAGCTGCTAAAAAGCATTCCAACCTTGCCACCAAAACTCAGGGGCAACCTGTGCTGCAGAGAATTTGAAAATCCTTTATCCCTCTGTGCCTCTGATCTTTCTTTGTATAAAAGGAAAGGGGATTCATGCCAAGGCTGTAAATCACTTTGATGTCTTGGCCTAATTCCCTTTGGGTAATTACACTCTGCCTACTGAAAACACTCTCTGCACTTTCCACTGTTACCTGCAGAGCATTCCTGTCGATCAGGCATGGAATTAGCTCTCCACTTTGGGAAAAGCACCAGGAACCAGGACAGCTGGAGGCAGCCAGCATGAGACTCCAGCTACACAGAGCCACTTGCCACCTCACTGGCTTAAAACTGACCTACAGTGAATTTGGATTGCCAGTGCTAGAGGTTTTTGGAGACCTCCCACTCAAATGACAAGCAGGCCCAACCCTGTTTAGTGTAGGAGATGCAGTAAGATCACAGCCTGTGGGAATGTGGCTTTAGGATACGCATTCCCATGCCAGGAAGGATAAATATTGTCGTGCTAATACTCACCCTGGAAATGTTGATTAATTAAAATTCAACAACATTTAGCAGGTGGGGTACAAAATACATTATATACGTACATGTGTATATGTAAAATAAACATATTATATGTACATAGAAAAATGCAAAATAATAGTGGATCTGTCAAAGAAGCAACTTCAGAAAGAGCAAGCCCGTCATTTATATTATAGGGAAAAATAAAAACTTCAAAGCAAAAAGCTTTTTCTCTCTCACAATTCAGAGAGATTATTAATAAAGTTAATAATATGGGCATGGGAACTAAAAACTGCCAATCGAGAATTTTTTACAAGAGCACTCATTTTCCCTGTCTCAGACAGAAAATAATTGTGTAGGATTTAATTCTATGCACTTTGGGTTTTAATCAAGGATTTTTGTCAAGAGCAGAATCTGCATAAGCCTCACACACAGAGAGGCCCTGGAAAACACGATTTAGTGGCATCAGGGCACAGCACAAACACAACTGCCTGTCAGGAGTTCCTTCCTCCCTGTACACCAGCTCCACCCTGCAGTCCTGTGCTGACATGCTCACAGCAACACAGAATTTATTTCCCAAATCTTGTTTTGTCTCAGGAGAGAGAGAAAAAAAAAAGTTTTACATAACCCAGAGCATGCAGAAGGGCACACAACACGTGTGCAAGCTCACACAGGTTTGTTTACCCACGCGTAAGTCTCATTTCCTGCTCCCGTAATCTGACAGTCTACTTGTACATGTTTTCTGTCTTGGGACATTTTGAGGTGTCACTGGTTTCCCACTCCTTCCCTTCCTAAGGAAGGTGCACTCAAACTTCCCGCGGTACCTTTCAAGGCACTGCCTTCCCATTTCAGCCAGCTACCCAGCCAAGTGGTGGGTGCTCCATCTCTGGAAGTGTTCAAGACCAGGTTAGAGCAGCCTGGTCTAGCGGAAGGTGTCCCTGCCCATGGCAGGGGCTGGAACCTGATGGACATTAAGGTCTCTACCAACCCAAACCCGTCTGCGATTCCATGATTCAGCTATAAACCTGTCCCTTTCATCTGTAATTACACATTCCTCACACATCATCTCCATCAGAGTGGGAGACCCAGGTTTCCATCAGCAGAGGCTGGTAAGAACATCTTAGATAAACAACTACCAGGAATGGCACAGATCCCTTACTGGAGTAGGGAAATAGATTACTTCAAGGTCTTCCCTACTCCTCTCCTCTGACAAACGGCTGGAGTTCAAACACTCCCAAGCACATCCACTTGGCTGGTAACTTCTGCTCCTGCTTGTGGAAGTGCTGAGCCTGGCAAAGACACTCTGGGAAGGGAAGACAGAAGTGGCCAGTTCTAGGTGCTCAGGGACAGGCCTCCAACCAGTGTAGACCAGCCCAGAGCCACTGAGACAGCAATAAGTGCAGTTGTGTTACACGACGACTGCACTCCTTCGAAATCCTCTCCCTTGGAAAGGAAACCCACTGTGCCCAAAACCTTGAGCCTGGATCCTTATGCAAACTACAAGAAGCTGGACTGGAGACATCCCCTTCCTGCACCACCCTTCAGAACAGTCGGGTTGGTTTGGACAGTGGTTCCCATCATCGTCCTCCCAGTTCAGAGACTTCACAGCTGCTGGGAATCAGCCTGGCCCAGCACCAGCTTTGAAGCCACCAGACAAGCCATGCAAAGAAGACGGGTGCTGGGTCAGCTCAGAATGGAAAAGAACCAATGGCTGCATTTCCTATCCAGCACCAGGAACCAGATATTTTCTGCAGTTTAACAAGAAATGAGTCATCCATTCAGGACAGCTTTCCTGGGGGAGCTGTAGCTATGAGCTGTCCCACCCTTTGCAAAATCCAACAGTCTGATTTCCTGTGTGACAGCGCCGTGGGTGCTGATGCAAACCCTGCTGCTTGTAGCTGCCTGGCAGATACAGCTATAACCAACACACTCTCCCGAGATAGTTCTGGTTTGCACAGGCAGAAGAATACACTGCTAATGCAAATCATGGCAATTTCCCAAATGGCAAAGGCTCTCTGGTGCCAGCAGAATGGCACTGCAGTTATGCCTTTACCTCACAGAAGGTAATGACTAAAACCCCTCGTCCTTCCCAGCCCACGCTCCCACAGCTCCGCTAAACCTTCTGCTGGAGATCTGGCTGCCATCCTGAGCTGTGCCTTGCAGCATCTCATGAAGCTCAGGCGGACCACACACTTCCCCTGCCCAGGACTATTTTGATTCCAACATTAATCACAACAAGAACAGATGGTTGCCCAATGTTTGCAATTAAATTGGCTGCATATGTAACCTCTGGAACTGTAAAGTCAACATTGCACTCCAGTGAATAACTCTTACCTTGATCTGCAAGGGAGGGCCTGGCTTGTTTGAGGCGCTGGATGAGGGGAACACGCTGCGCAAGAGCCTCCTCTTCAGGCTGTTCTCCCGTGATTTGGAGTTGGGGCTGCCCTCCCCCGAGGGCCTGGCGTTGGGCTGTCGCTGAAGCCAGCCCTCATCCGGGCTCTTCATTGTCGTCTCGCTCTCCGCCGGCACAGGGGGCACGTGCTGCAGCCCAGAGGCGCGCTGCAGGCAGCTGCCATCAGCGCCCTGGAACTCCGACGGCCCCAGGGACTGGGCTTTTGTCACCATCCCGTTGGGATGAGACTGCCCTTCCAGGCGGGGCTTGTAATCCGGCCACATGGTCTGCCTCCGGGCCACCTTGGACCCACCATTGCAGTTGAGGTAGTTCCCGTACTTGTCTGCCCAGTCTCCTTCAGGACTCTGAAGGTACATGTCTGGGGGTCTCTCGTCTCCCAGGAGCCCAAGGGACTGGGCTCTCCTCCTGCTGGTGGGGCTCCTGCCCCTCAGAGTGTTCGAGCTGATGGCAGAAAGCTTCTGAATGTCGTTGAGCAACCCAGAGATGTAGCCTTCCACTTCCACGGTGCTGCCCCGTACCACAGTCTGGGAAACATACGGAAGGTGAGAAATAAGTCAGAGTTGTAAGAATCGAGGCTCAGTTTATCTTGCCAAAGGTTAAATTTTGTACATATAGCAAAGACAACTCAAGGAGTTCAGGAAAAATTACGCATTTTTGTCTTTTGTTTCACTGTCCTTTACTGAGGGAAAAAAGGCAGTCCTTGGGTTACATCCCACTGTCAGCCAGAACAGTCAATTTTGCCGTTGTGCTCACATTTTAAAAGCAAAACTGGGATGTTTCAACACTCCGGGCTTTCTTGTGCTGAAACTGTGTGACACTACATCACTAATGCACTCACCAAGCTCCTGAAATATTAGTTCTCAGAAGTTCCAGCATGCTGCAAGCTCCATTTGCAAAACTCACCTTTGCTGTGCCAACACAAGGTTCATCTCTCCCCTGAAGCATGCTCAATAGCGTTGTAATCAGCCTCCCTCAGTCTGCTTCTCCACAATTTCTGCTAATACATCTCAATCCTGACCAGTGCAGACCGTGCTGTTCCAACTCTGCCTCCCTGCTCTGCTCTGCCAAGCTATTATAATTAAAAACGATGAACAAAGGGTCACAGCAGCTCACAACTGCCTTGTAAGCAAACGCTGAAGAACAAGGCTTCCATCCAAACAGGCACCAGCTCTGTACAAGTAAGACACTTGAAGCTGTTGGTATATTTGTAGTGGTCTACCTTGTTTTTTCTGGAACTGAAAAGCTTACAGAAGCTTTTCTAGTGCTGGGAACCAAAATGTTTCATTTCTCCACAGAAATTTGCAGCGCAGGATCACTCCTACACTTTCATGAACCTCTGCCTGAGGAAAGTCCTTCCCTGGAGTGACAGCAATCTCCTGTTTGCTAACTGAGCTCCAGGGATCTTCTAAACATGCTGAATTAATTACACTGAGACTAATATTTAGCTGGTGCAACACAGTAGCTCCAGTAATTTCAACAGAACGCCACCACAGTGCGCAAATGAGCACCTGGTTTGCTCAGTGTCTGAGAATGAAAGGCAGAACAGAAGATTTTTGTTCAACAAGGTGAAGAAAGGACAACTCGACTCACTCCATGGCACACACACCAGCTGCAGCTGGAAATTCTGGTCTTCACTCCTACTCCCTCACCACATACACACCCCTTCCTCCACAGCCCAGCTGCTGTCACAGAACGATGTGCTGGGGACACAAACTTTTTGTCCAAAATGGACAAAAGTCATTCCAGAAAGATGTGTGTATTCTCAAAATAAGAAGTCTCCAATAACATGCAGTGGGCCTCTCCAGAAAATCCACTCCACTGCTCTCCTCCCCTTCTAGCTAAAACTCCCTCGAACTAGACTCAGGTCACTCCCATGAAGTCAGACCTAGCCCCAGCAAACAGGGAAGATGTGAATTAATCTTGCTTTGCTGCTGCCTTTAAGGACTGCATCAGAATAGTGAGGAAACATCCAAATTTGAGCCAAATCTATATGGAATGCTCTTACATAGATCATGCCTTACTGGCCAAAGCTGAGAAATTATAACAAGAAAAGCACCTTTTTATAAGCTACGCACAAACCCAGGAACTACTCTGATAGTTGAATCCAGGACTATATACAAGGGTTTGGCCAACTAGCACTTGAAAAAAAAAAAAAGATCTAATCAACTGGTATCATTGAACAGGAATTAATTCAAATGGTGTTTACCAGAAATAGTCAGCTTTGTTATACAGTCTAAGAGAGTGTTTGCACTTGGAATTACTGGGAAAAACAGTGTTAGTTTAAGATAATTTTTTTGTTTTTAAAGCCTGTTGGATATCCTGTCCTTGTTCTCTTAAGCATTTGCACCTCCTTTCAGCTTTTACCATCCTTGGGTTTATTAAGTCAGATATGAAAGTCCTGATCAGCATAAGGCTCAGGGCAAACTCCAGGAAATCTCTTCACACACATTTCTGTTTCAACAGTGATGCCTCAAACTATTTTTTGAGCATCCATTGCCTAATACTTGAGGAAACTTGGTTTGCTCTGGAAATGCCATTGGTGCAGTGTCCAGAGCCTCACTGAAGTCAAGATATAGGGGAGTGTTATCACTTCTCCCTGACCCAAAGCCCCCTACCCTGTGATTGATGAAAATTGGGTTGCTTGACTTGACTCTTTTCTTGATAAATCCATATTGGCTGCTAGCTATTACCCTGCTATCTCCTTGGAAGTGGCTGCAAATAGATTACTTGCTTATTTGTTCCAGTCTCTTTCTGGGGATAGAAATTATTCTGACTGATCTGCAATTCCTTGAATTTCATTAGGCCCAGCTGACTTGAAAATATGCAACTTCTTAGCTAAGTCTCATTTCTGTTCCTGTTCTTTTCTTCCAGCCTGCATTCTCATCCCTTCATGCTCATGCTAATTGTCAGCCCACTGATCACACTTAATAAAGACCAGAGAAAAATCATTAAACACTTAGGAATTCTCAGTGTCATCTGATAACTTTCTTCCAAAATCAGCAGTGAACAAATTCTTTCCTTCATCCTCCTTCTCTGTCCTCAGTGCACTCATGATGTCTTCCTTAGTGCCCTTTATGTTCTTTGAGAATAACATCACTTTTTGTGCCTTGGCCTTCCAGTTTTGCTCCTACATGAATTTCTTTTCTCTTTGCCCTTTATAACTTGACCTAGTTTCCACCCTTCTGAGCAATCCTCCTGCAGTTTAAACTCATTAAAGAGCTCCTGATCTAACCAAGTTAGTCTCTTATTACACATTTTATCTCTTCTCTGGATTGTGCTCCTATTCCCTACTACATTTTGAACCTCAAAGCACATTCAGGACACCAGGCAATATCTCCTGCCTTTTTTTTTCACCTGTTCTTCCTAAGCAAGTTTTTCCTTTATAAATCAGCATCTGCTCAAAGATCCTAATGGGCCATTTCATTTGCAGGTTTGATTATGTACTAAAGCTTACATTAGACCAAATATAGTCCCCTTTAGTCCCCATGTTTTAAGTACCTGTACACAAAAAGCTAAATATATTCATCAGAGAGACAACTCTTTTTTATATCCCTCCTAAAATCCATGTAGCAACATCTCTATTTTACAATGCGCCATTCAGTTTTTAGGCCCCTGCAGGGTTTTTTTTAACTGGCAACAAAAACCTCCCCCAAGCTAGCAAGACTTTAAGCACAATATTTCTGTCACCATCTTTCATTTCCTTTCCGGAGAGGTCACCACGAAGTTGCCTTTTCCCACAGCATGTTTTCCTGCTGTCACTTAGAGTCTCCAGATGCCAGTACCAGCAGCCATCTAAACCCACCCATCTACAGGAATCACTTGTTTTTCCTTACTGAAGGACATTCTCCCATTACTATGTCCCACTTTCCCTTAAAATGCTGGTTTATTAATCATTTTAGCCCAGACCCTAAGTTTAGTCCTTGTTGTCCTTACTTGTCCATGAACAGCAAGGCAGTGCTACCCTGCTCTCTCTCACACTCAGGCTTCCCAGGCAACTTAATTACCAGCCAAATTTGCTCACCCACGAGAATGACAAACCTGCTAAAACAGGTCTCTCCATGAATTCCTCTCTTGGCTTCCCTGTACAACAGCTGAACGCATCCTGGGTCCTGTCAGCTACCACAGGAGCTTTCACAGGTCCCCGTCACAGTGACAGGCAGCCAGCTGGTAATTTCAACAGTGACAGCAACAGGTCAGGATCCTACTGTCCTTATTCCTGATGAAATTACTATCACCTTGGGCTATCAAAGCCTGCTATCCACTGAATTCCATACAGATACCACTCTTAGTCCCATTCATGGGGCAATGGAAACAGGGCCTCAACTTGGAGGATACTCCCCGAGGAACAGGAAAGAACAGTCTCCCTCTCCCTTACCTTCATAGGCTGGAGCTGCATCCTCGTGATCCTTGAAGGGTCTACCACTGGCTTGGGGCGCCTCAGCGTGTCCAGAATATTCTGCCATTGAGGTGGCAGGCCCACAAATTTGCCTTCCTTTGGGTCAAACGAGGTGTGAACACGGTGCTCAAAGTTCTGCGGGGCTGAGATCTCTGGGCGTTTCTTCTTCTTCTTGCGGAACATGATGCCTGAAGAGGAGAAGGCAACGCCGTCAGTGCCTGCCTAGGGCTGAAGTGCCCAACAGGTAAAATCACGTCTCAATTCTATGAGTTCATTATGTTGTATTGAGAACATTCTCCAGTGAAAAGCACTTGAACAGGAGTTGATAACCTGCTTTTACAGATGAGGAAACAGACACCGAGTAATGATTTGCCCAAAGCCACCTTGCAGGTTCATGGCTGAGATGGATTTCTAGTGACTTCCTTTATTTCTACAAATCCATATTGCCTGATAAAATGATTTAAACAATAATTTAGAGATACATATTTATATTTTACCTGTTTGTACCTATGTTAAATGGCTTGGAGTCCAGCCAGTTAGACAGCATTGATTCCACTACAAGGCTGGAATTTAAGGTGGCTATGAACAGGGCTCAGGTTGTCTTCTCACTGCTTACTCCGAGTAAGTAATGTCCACTTGGTTCCCATTTAAAGACAGCAGAGCTATTGCAAAAGTAAGAACTGCCTGAGACTGACTCTGGATCTCAGTTTTTCTTGCTTAGACAGAGGGCTTGGGAGGGAGAGAGGAGGTGGTAGGTGGAAATCAAACTCTGTCAGCAGGTAGCTGAAGAAGCTAAAATTAAAAACTAAGATTCCTTTCCCTTGAGGGCTGAGAGAGACAGCTTGTGTGAACAGCCAGTGCAAGTGCGACAAGCCAGAAGCACCTAACACTGAAATATACCCAAACATGGGAGACATTCAAAATCTGAATTAAGAATTTATAACCAAAAAAAGATACTTAGCTAGAAAGCTAAGAGATTGGACCTTTTTGAAATCAGGAAGATATGAAGGAAAAGGAAGAACTGGAGTTCCGCATGCAGTCAAGAGGTGGGAAAGCTGGAGGACTGCAATGGATTGATACAACCTCTTCACAAAAACCAGATAGGGAATATAGGGTGAGGTAAGGAGATTTTCTATGGAGAGCCAGGTTTTTCACAGTGGAGAGTAGCGGGAGTGAGAGACAGACAGGCATAAATCAAAATAGGAGTGGTCCCAACAGGATAAAAAGAAAAGCTTTCCCGTGACTAGGAGAGTCCAGCATTGGAGCAGCCTGCCCAGACAGGCTGGGCAGGCCCCATCCTCAGGGGTTTGCTCTCAAAGCCAAAGCCCTGAGTAATCCAGCCTGACCCTCCAAATTGACCCTGCCTTGAGCAGGGGGGTTGGGCTGTGCCTCTCAAGGTCCCTTCTCCTCTGAAATGTTCTATGACTCTATTCACTGCCTTGGGAAAAAGCTGCATAGGTTTTTTAAAGCAATTATCATCCACCAATAAACAACACCAACAAAATTTATATGCTCTTCCTTTTCCACAGACAGCATTACTATTGGCATTTGCCTCTCACTAACACTGCTTACAGCCATGAATGCCATCTCTTCCCTGACATCCGGCTGAGGAATTTTGCCACTTAATCTTCAACTTTGTAGCAGTCACTCTTCCCCTGTACAGGACCTCAGTTTCCAACTATTTGTGCTGAATAAATATTTACAAGGGTCAGAGAGACAGACCGCATAGAGAGATAACCTGCTGTGGTGTAGACATGAACACACTTCTAAAGGACACCAGTCTCCAAAAGCCAGCACATCACAGTGAAATCTATGTCAAACATTTTCCAGGTTGTCCCACTCTAAACTTATTTAGGGAGCAAAGTGCAGCCACCAGCTGAACAATGACTTTGCTCCCTGGTGCTAGACAGGGGTCTTGAAAATCCAATACACACTGGCTCCCAGTTTGGTTACCACGATCCTGCAGTCACAGGGATAGGAAGTGTTTGTATGGCAGAGAAGGACCTTTGCTCCATCTAACCTCCCAGTCATGCAATCCATCCTTGGTGAAACACCGACTTCACACACACTGTCCATTGCAACAGCCTACTAAAGATACCTCACAGGTGAAAAAGAAAACAAAAGGTTAGGAAACTGAAAAAACAAAAAGCACTTACAAAAGAGGCTGGAAGCAACTGCTCTGCCTAGAAGAGACTTTGCAGCCAGAATAATCTTTGCTTAGAACAAGCTCCAATGAAAACCCAAATACATCTTAATGGAGAGCTTATGGGAAGGGTGTCTGTGCTCCAGGTCTGTATTGCAGCTCCTCAAACACAGTGATTCGTCTCTCAGGCCTCTTAGGTGCTGCTTATTAACTAATAATCAAGACTGAAGTCAGAGAGCAATTCTTTAAGGAAAAAAAGTGCAGACAATCCCAGAAAAAAAAGATACTCTAATAGCTTGTGGTGTTAGTGCTCAAACCAACAGCTGGAGCTGCTGAGGAGCTTCAGAGTCTCCAAGGAAAGCGGGGAGTATCTCTGTAGTATTACAGCAAGCAGCTCAGTTCTGAATCCTTGGCTATATGTCAGTTATTACAGCTCCTTGATCCACCTTGACCCAGCCACGGCGATCCCAGTGATCTTACTATTTCAACCAGTGTCTCTCCTGCTCCTACTCTCACAGCTTCATGATGAGAAGATACCCAGGCCATAGCAGACAGTCTCAACTTTGCTCTTTTAAGTGCTTCATGTGGCAAAGGGTCCTGTAGAACAGGGTGTTACAAATGCCACAATCATTAGCACTTTTAGCATCAATGGTTTTCTGAACATGTCAGGCATTTCCCCATATGGAGAATGATTCTGGCTTAAGTGCTTCAAAATGCAAATTTTTAAAGCCCAGGTGATATTTTGGCCCCAACCAGAACAGTGGCTCTATTTCACCACCTCAGTCTGCAGAAGCATAAACACAACACTACATTTGTATATTTACATAAAACCCCTATCCCTGGCAATCAACACGTGGACTACACTTGGATCCCATAGCCAAAATCATGCTTCCAAAACCCAGAAAGGAGCACCTACTGAGTTCATGGTCAGTTTTAAGTAACTGGTTGGCATAGCCTGCATCTACCTTATTGGCTTAAAATAGCTTAAAAACAACAAAATGTAATCAGCTCCAAATACAACACACCCCTAGGCATCCAATGGCATTTGCTTTATATGGTCAGCATCAATCCCTGATTATAAAGAGATCAGACAGGTGGTTTAAAGGTAAACTGCATTAAGATCAAATGAAATACATACACTAAAAATAGTTATTTGAAATCCAATGAATTCTAATAATCTTGGTAGGTTTTGCATCTCATTGAGGAGGTCTGTATTTAACCAGTCTCCTTTCACTTTGTGGTTTTCATGCAAGAGCTATTTACTTGTATTTCCAATACCCAGCTAAAGAATGTTTATTGTTAAATAAAACACATAAAACCAGGCCTTTTCTAAGTCAGTAAGGAATTCATCAGAACATTTTATGCATATAAGATTTTGTAAATCAAGCCAAACCTGTATTTAAACATAGACAGCATCCCTTTAATATAACAACACAAATACTGTGACACTGATTTTATAATAATCTACTAGACTTTAGTCTTTCATTCAGTGTTGACAACTGTACAATAAGAAATGTCACAAACATAAATAATAAAAGTCACTACCACAAGACAAAAGCAGTCGGAGATTGAAATTCTCTCAGCGATCCATTCCTGCTGCCTGGGAAACCACGTTAGGTTTTTCAACTCCAGATATAGCTGTTCTTAGATGATACAGTTCCAAAAGCTGTCACATCTGCCAGTGAGCACGAGAAAAAATCCCACAGCCAGCAGATCCAGAGCAGGGGGAGGGATCAGCTGGGAAGGAGGGGCAAGAAGAGAGAGGGGTCAGGCTCAGATGAGAGGAAGGGGTGGGAAGATTAAGGATGGAAGGGGAATGAGAGTTAGTAACGAAGAGAGGAATGGGTGGGAGACAGGCAACCCGAGCAGGAGGGCACAGAAAAGAAGCAACACCACCGGAAAAAAAAAAAAAAAAAAAGAAGTAGATAAATGTTATCAGGAGTGGCTCGTTCCAACGCCCAGACAAAGGCAGCAGCGTGCACTGCCTTTTCACCCGACCTGCCTCCACCCTGCTCACGTCCAGCCACACGTTCCTCTAGGACACTGCGCCGTACGGACCCGTGCTCGTACCCTCCCTCACTCACACATGCACTTGATGATAGCACGGCAGCACAGAGCTACTTCAGTCTCACTTGTGCAGTTTCCAGTTAAAAATAAGCTCTCCCTCCCCCTCCTTGCTGCAGCACTGAACTCGCTCATCAGCTCATTGCGTCGCTATCACAGATCTGGACGCAGCTCCCTACATTCCTCCTGCCCCGGACGAGAGATAACGCTTGGTCTCTGGGCTCAAGAAAGCCATTCCCATCATTTCCAAGTCCTCCCACAGCTGATCTGCCAAACTGCTCTGGCCAGCTCCAAGAGGAGAGGGAGAGCAGGAGAACTCTTCCTACAGGACCTGAGGAACTGCAATATGCAGATTGAGTTTGCAGTAGGAAGATGAAGAGCCCAGAGAACCTGCCAGTTAAAAGGAAAAATGTATTTCCATACTCTGCTGCTCAGGTCACTGTCATGTGCTGCATTTGAAATGGATTACAGGTTAACTAGGCCATTATCCATGCATGTCATGTGCATGTGTTCACACAAATGTATGTGTGAATATGCACACATGGAATTTCACTGCATCCTATACCTTCTAAAATACTCATGTTCGCCTTCCTGAGGTTTCCAACACTCTTACTATTTATAACAAGCCATAAATGATCATAGCAGTTTGCAAACAAAGGGAAATGACAGGTTAGGTCCCTGAAGAGCTGACAAAACCAAATGTGACTTCACACAGCAAGCGATGGCAACAAGGGTCAGTGAAAGGGAGAAATAAAAGCCAAATGGTCCAAAATCTGAAATGGGATCTAAGAGCACTGCCCTGACACCTTCCACATTTGTGTGCAATTCTAGTTTTAGAAATACTGGTCGAAGTACTTTTTTTCCTCCTAAAGGAAGAGTGGATATTTCCTTGCTGTGCTATCCCTTTCCTCATTTCAAGTCCTTTCCTTCTACTCCGTTCTCCCTCACCAGCCCCCCGTGGCAAAGCTGCATGTCAGAGCAAAGTAACAGCACAGCAAACTGATGTAATGCTCTAAATCCTGCCCAAACACACGTGAGAGCACAGATTAATATTACATTAGAAATAATCTTAGGGAGAGACATATTTGTTATATTGGTGGGTTTGTTTCTGAGAAATGAAAAGAACAGCACAAGTGGCTTGACATTCTTTGCTGTGCCTCAACTGAGCAGGGTCTGAAGGCTTCTGAAGGCTCCAGTGCTGCCTGCCTCTCCCCTGTTCCATTTCCTTGCTCATAAATTAGGACTAAAACTTAAAACCCCGTGAACGCCTATTTGCTCAGCTTGTTTGGGACGCTGCTGGGTTACATACTTTTAGACGTGTTTTAGCTATACCATACCAACTTCATTCTGGGACATATATAAAAGCACTTGCAAAGAAAAGACCTCTTAAACTTTCTAAAACCAGCACAGGCATGTCCTAGATGCTAATGGGCTTTATCCCTTGACAAATAACAAAGTTTTCCATTATTTACAGTCCCCTAGAAATCCCATCTGAAGTCACCATCCCATTGTGTCTGTCTCTGAAGTCAGGCCCCACCCCCTAGAGGTTTCATCTAAACAGATGAAAGGTGAGGAAAGGGAATTATTATCCTCATTTGCAGATGAGACAGAAAAAAATTACTAGCCCTGTTTCTTCTCAGCTATGTCTAGATTAGCAGATTTACAACATCTCCCAGGTATGTCTCCTGGCTGCTTTTTAACTTTATATCAAGGCCAGATCCAGGCCCAACACACCCTGGCTTTCACGGAGAGAAAACCTCGGTGCGGGGCCCTAGCAGAGGCCAAGACACACTCTGACCACAGGTTTGATCTGGACAGCAGCACGTAGGTCCAGATGCCTTGACAGAACCCAGCAGCACAGAGAGAAATCACACCCAAACCTCAGCTGCAGTCCAGTGCCTTCATTACAAGACCAGCCTCTCCCACCTGGGTTCAGCGTGTGAGAGGGTAGAGCCACCAAACGCTGCTGCAGCACCAGAGAAGGTGGCTCACTCACTGGGGCCTTGGCACGCAGAGCCAGTAGGACGTGTGCTGCAGGTCACCAGGCTGAGACTAAAGCCACGACAACTCCGGCCCTTTTCCCCCACCTTTTACGTTATTCATGTGGCTCGTGTCCTGTTCTGGCTATACCAAACCATGCACCGTGGCACCTCTGACACTCACCTCACACCTACACCCCTCCCTGATCCCTGTCCAAAGAGCAGCTGCATTGTTCCACATGGATTTACTGACATTATTTTGCCACGAAGGATGCATCAGGGTTAAAAACAAGTTGCTGTATTTCGCTGTTAATCCAAAGCACCACAGAGCTTCAAGACAGCGACTTGAAGGATTCAGGGCTTCAACTCTCCACTGTCTTGTGTGACAGATCCATTCAAAATCAGCATGAGAGTACTATCGAGATTAGAATAAGAACATTTAAGGTCCTGTCTCCAAAAATTCACATGAATAGCAACATCTTACATATCAGACAAGAGGTTACGTTGGGACAAGCCAAAGGGCCACATCTGGCATGCCGGGTCACATGGCAGAGGAAGGAGCCAAGGCACTGGGCTGCAACACTGGGCACCATGTCCTGCGGCTCCATGCAAGCGCTGGAACCTCAGCGCGCTCTTGCATGGCTCGCATATCCAGCTGCCTCTGGCATGTGGGGTTACAAGAGGGAAGCTGCAGCTCTGTGCTGCAAATGGGCACAGCACAGATTTTACTGTATGCAGGAAGTCACACACTCAGGGAGCAGGGCTGAATTCTCACAAGCAGACCTGTCCCAGCCGAGGCACTGGTGACCTCTGTCCTAGATCAGCATCCTCACTCCAGCAGCCCAGCAAAGAGCTGACAGAGACACCCCAGCAATTCCCCAGATCACCCAAGTATAGAGATGAAAGAGTTAAACTTCCTTCCAGCCAACACTAAACAATCTCAGTCCCTAGTTATGCTCATCATGTTCTCCCAAAGAGAGATACAAATGTATTTAATTGCTGTCAGCAGCCTGCAAGGCAGTTTGCTTGTGTTATCCCCACAGGATAACTGATGGGAAAACTGCAGCCCAGGCAGTGTGCCCCAAAACATGGAAGGGACAGACTCACTTAAACCCCACAATCTGCCTGACTCTCAGTGCCTTCCTGCTCACTGCTGCCAACACTGAGATGCAAATTTAAATCGCAACAGACAAGTCTTCTCTCAGGGAATATCGGTTATCCTGCTCTGTTTGCCACGACTGTGAGTGTTCACACAGCCCTCTGTACGTTAAAACCTGAGGTGCACTCCTAACGTGAGATAAATGACTGCTATTGGCTACAGCTACACTGTTCATCAATTAATTACAAAATAATCTAACTACTAACACTACAAGTTGAATGGCTGAGCCCTAGGGAAAGTGTAATTTCCTGAGACATTTTTGAGGGAAATAGATTTCAACTTTTAGTCTATGGGCACCCTCCTTTCCCACTGTTCTCTTTTGCCAGACAAATGGAAGGTCAGTCACAGAACAACAGTGCATTAGTCCTCGAACCACACGGTAATCCTGCAACTTTAGAAACTATGATGAGGAATTCCTTAAAAACAGGACCTGCAGCAGCCAAGTGCTGATTTTGTGCTTCACTGCACTAAGTCTATGCCATTACAACTCAAAGTCAGTGAGAGTGGTGCAGGAGCAGTTGCCACAGACAAGGAAGGCAGTCCCCAGTCCAGAACCCTCCTCCGACAAGGTGTCAGAGTCTGCTGTGCTCTCTGCAGCCCTCGGTGCTCACTTCTGTCCTGTCCAGGTACAGAGCTCATGTGCTGCTCTGAATGGGGTGGAACTTCAGCAGGGTACCCCTGTGGGTACCTAAAAAACCCTCAAGTGCATTACAGAGCTCAGGAGCCTGGCTGTGTTTTTACTTGCAGTTGGGCTAAGCTAGTCCAAGCTGCTTTAAGCAATTTTGTTTAAAGCAATTTACACAAATATTTAGCTCTTTTCTCTGCTTGTGAATTTCCCTAAGCATATTAGAGAAGTAGGTTAAAAAGAGCTCTTTTTTCCTCATTGGAGGCAGGACAGACAAACTTTAAAGAATTCTCCTCAATTAATTTCATTCTCCTTGGGAATGAAAACCATTTTGTGACCAAGCAAGTGTTGTTTCTGGCTTTTGCAAGCCTTGGCAGCAGGACCCAGGGTGGCCTTCCGAGGTACATCCATACTCACAACCCATCTAGACAGAAACAACCCCTGTGCAGGCTTTCCATCTGGAAGCACAGTTACTAATCCAGCAAGCTATTTGCTGATAGCTCTTTCCACTATTTGATCAGCTTTGCTTCTAGATTCATAAACCATTGTTCACACAGCATGCAGGATGTACATACCAAGGCAGCAATGAATGTTAAAATCAATATAAAGCTTCATCACACCATCAGGAATGAGACTTTTCCGTGGGACAGGGCTGGAGAGAGCCAGACAGCAGGTTCCCTTCCCTAGCAGCTGTGTTAAGGGCTGACTCAGGTTGTACCCAAACAGAGAACTCAGAAAAGCAGACAAAGACTGGGCAAAGATCTCTAACTCCTCATACATCCCACAGCCTCACCTGAGAGCTTGCACTCACCAGATACAAATCGCTCTTCTGTTTTTTCAGTGCTCTGTCCCCAAATACATTAAAGCATTAATGTCCTGGCAAAGAAGAAAGCAAATATTAACAGACAGGACTGTTTTCTGTCACTGCAAATACCTGCCTGTATGCATTGGTTACCTGACAAAAATAATTAAGTACAAATGCCCAATAAAACCGTATATTGTAACTTAAATAGGACTAGATTAGGCAGCTTTCAGCCAGCCAAAACACACTCACACACCCAGCCCCACACGAGTACTCCAGCATAGCTTCAGGAGGTGTTCTGAAAGGATCCTGGCCAGCACAGCCACCAGAAGCTTGGGAATACAGACAGGAGGGGTTTAACTAGACCTCTCTATAAGGTCGAGTGAGGGTCCTTGCAGATACAAGATACTTAAGAGCAGATACTGCTCTGTCTCCTGTAAAGGAGATGAGTATGCATGTTCCTGACATGCTGTCTGCTCTCTCAAGCATCATCCAGAATAATTTTTAACCCCTTCTTCACCCCAAGGTTTTAAGAGCATCACCCTGCAAGATTCAACAAGGCATTTTCCCTCCACATCCCCCATCCTCTTGAGTGCCTGTTGGCTGAACCACCAGACCTTAGCCCCACACCTTCTCCCACCTCATAGACCCTGGAAAGTAAAAACCACAAGGTCTTACTGGCAGTCCTGCTGCAACAATGCCGGTGGTGGACAGTTCCAAAGGAGAGGAGAAAGAAGGGTCTGGAGGTAAACTCTCCCGCTGTCATGCAGCAAAGCCGATTGGAGGACGGTGTTGCTGGGCTATAGGAGTGAAGATGAAGCAAACTCCTTCCCAAAGGAATCCAGCTCCCAGTTTTTCTTCTCTTCCAGAAGCATTCCTTGAGAAAAAAAAATTGTATGACCCCCCGAACTATTCCACTCTCACTTCACCCCAGGCTGGCACTGCCAGCACACGTGTGATCATTACGCTAATCCTTGGCAGTGGCACGGCTCAGCTCCGAAGGGAAGGGGTTAAGCCGGGGCAGCACAGCCACTGGGAAGTGGAGACTTAGTTTGAACTGACAAACCCAGTCCTCCGTAAACACAGGGAACAAATCCCACAAAACAGCGGCCATTAGGATGGTTGTTACGGCTTTAAAGCAAGCAAGCAAATCAGTGTTGATCCCCAAATCTACGGGAGGGCACTTACCCCTGACTCCTCATTGCTCCGTGACCAGAGATGAAGTGAGAATGCTCCGCCACCGGAATCCGCTGACACGTCGATAAACTTAAGAGAGAAAGACGGCAGGAGAAAGCGGGAGAAGAAAAAGGGGTGGAGGCAAGTCTGACATGTTTGTACAGTGCCTGGTTCACCTAAGCTGCCGAGTTTGATTTCAGGGTGTGGTAGCAGATGGGACATAGAAGCACTCAGCGTGGAGAAGCCTCAGATTCCTGTTCCACGGAAAACGACAGATGTCGACAGCAGAGCCTCTTGGGACCATGTCGCCTTCTTCTCACCGTCTCCTTTCTTGGTCCCTAGAGGGGATAAGAGAGAAAAAGAGCTCAGAGTCACACCTGGGCACCCCGATGTGCTGGGTCTCAGGCAAGAACCTTGGGGAGATCATCTCCCATTCCTCTCCACCCTTTTTCACTACCCCACTTCACTGTGACTTATTAAAGCTCCACTCGTCAGCTCTTCTCTCTCGGCTCTACAGCCTCGGGGCCGGGAGCTGCTGCAGCTTCTAACGAACCCGACATCTCCGCCTGTGTCGCCTGGCTGCATATTTCAGGACCTGCCACCAATCCCTTGTCATCCCAGAAAGGAAAGCTTTGATTGCTTGCTTTATGGTTCCCTGTAGAAGAATTCACCCCATTTATTTGCATTGCAGATGAGCAGCACATGACCTGGCGCTTTTACTTTTCGCCTGTCCTCGCCATGAGTCAGTGCTGCCAGGTCTGGAGTCTGGGATCACCCTCTAATCCTGTTGCGCTGCCTGTGCCTCAGGGTTTACTGACTCCTGGAAACAGACTTTCCACAAGCGACTGTACTCAGCAGGACACCAACTCCGGCAGTGCCGGCTGGGCTTGGTGACTGGGCCATCATGAGAGGACGCTTTGGGGATTAAAGCCCGGAGCGGTCAGAGTTCATGGCAGCAAACCCATCGGCTGCCCTTGCTCCACTGCAAATAAAGAAGATTCTTGGCCTCTCCAAACCACTAACAATGCTGGCTTAACCCTCAGATATTTTTAGGTCCAAAGAACAGAGATATAAACCATAAAAACCCACCCCTGTGATTTTTTAGGGTTTTTTTTTAACATTGGTTTTGTTGAACCACCCTTAAAATAAATAAATGAGTGACATGCTACAAATAATCATTAGGCTCTCATTATTATTGCTGGGAGCGGCTTGGCCAGCAGAGATGGGCCAGCCCAGTGACCTTTTAGCCGTGTTCCCCCCATTCCCATTTTCCTCCCTATCTGTTCATTCCAACTGAAAGAGCTGCAGTATCTTTGTACAATCACCAGAGTCTCAGCTGTAGTTGGAATTCATAAGCTCTACAGTACTATCACGGAGAAGGAACAGACCCGAGGTTCATAGAGAGAACCTTTTGGAGCTGATGGTCTGAGGTTCCTAATCCTCATTTCCAGACCTGCTATCAAAGTTGTGGAAGGCTGCTTCCTGAACATGCAGTTACCACTTCTACATTACACTGCAGGTCCCTGCCTGCCACAGTGACCCAGGTTTCCTGCCTGTTCCCTCTCCAGGGTATAGGAAATAGAGTTAGCCAGGTTCCATTCTGTCTAGAAATTAGCTTCTCTCTCCTATGGGGCAGGCCCCATACACAGATGTAATCAAAAAAAGGAAAGTTTCCTTTAATAGTAACAAATCATAGTAAATAACAAAGGGGGACAGCATTCTTTCCCAAAGCACTGGAACTCACAGGGCAGAGCAGCGTGGTGGAGGATCAGGGATGAGGAAGCAGAGCGTGAACCTCGTAGGTGTGGATGGCAAACTGTTGCTGTCATCTGTGCACCTGGGCTTTGCTGCTGTGCCAGGCAGCGAGGAGTCATCTACACAACCATGGCTTGGGGAGCGTCACACACAAATGGCTTTTACAGTTTACAAGGAGTCATCCAGTCTTGGAGCTGGCTCCACATTTGCATGAGTATTGTATTTCTTGGGTTACGTGCTAGCACAGTCTTCCAGACCAAGACTTGAGTTCGTTATAAATGGCAGAGCCTTATTTTACTTGTCAAGGCACAAGCTTAGATGGAACCAAGGCAGTTCTGAGTCAGTGTGAACCTCTGCTGCTTACAATCTTAATGAAAAATTAGGACACTTTCCAGTCTTTATATTCACAAGTTTGGTCCCAGCAGTCCTGCACACTTTGAAGAAAAATTTCCCAGTAAAAGCGACATGTCTCTAATTTTCCCCTTCAGCAACTGTCCCTTCATTACACATTTTACTGCTCCTTGCCTGCCCACTGCTCCCTTCTTACCTAGAGAATTGCACAAGACAATATAAATAATTATACTGGCACATTTATATAAACACGCGATACACGCCCCACTCCTCCTACGGCTGCTCTGTGCTGCTCACTCAGGTCCTGTCGGTCTCCAGGACAGCCATTCCTGGCAGCAACAAGTGCTTCAGGGTACGTTGACTAAATGTTTGCATTACAACCTGCCTGCCTGATTTATCTTCCCAGCAAAGGCCATTCCATATTCCATGTCCCCTCCCCAGACACAAAGCAAAGCAAATTTCAGATCCAAAGTGCTGATCTCACCTTGTTCCTCACCCTGCCCAGCCACATCACTGTGCTAGGAGAGCTCCAGGATCTCACATCTTGCACTGCTGCTGCAATAGGTTCCATTTAATCCCATTTAATCGCTACTGGAGGAGGATTTTTTGATGAAAACCCCACTATTCAATGTCTTCCTATTCCAATAGGCAACACTGGGGACCTTTAACTTAAAACATAAAAGGTCAGAGACACCCAGGCCAACTGTACCATATACAATGTCTGTCTTCTACCTCAGCCAGGAGAAATGTACCTGCCCACCTGTCTGAAGCTTGTGGGAACTGGGCAAACTGCTAAGGAAAATGTATCTGTATCCAACAAAGCTTCCAGGAAAAGCCTAACACCAAGGCACAGGAAATCTGATACGTTCAGGAAATCCCAGTAAGAACTACAGCAATTCCACCTATGAAGCCAGGCTGTGGTTCAGGACCAGCCCTTCCATCAAGTCTGCTCTGTGCTCAGGGATCTAATAGGAGGCAGAAATGATCTTCCACACAGAATCCCTTCCCTCTTCTCTTTCATGATTCTGGAAATCTAGAGAAGCTGCTCAGGAAAGTGAAAGAATACACTTAAGGATTGGGACAAAGGGGTCACTAGGAGAAAGGGTGTGTTGCAAATTCGCACATCAGCACCAAGCAATGGGGAGGAAGCACAAGATAGGAATCAAGTCTGGGAGTCTCATAATCAACACATGACATGAGCCAGGACTGGAGATAAGGAGGGAGCAATCCAGAGGCAGTTTCGATTTAAATAAGTGCTTACAGTTTAGCCACCTTTCCCCAAGGGTATCTCATTCAGAGGTGGGCAGAACATTCCAGGAGAGCATTACCTGGATGGCCAGCTCCAGTGTTTGGGTTATCCCCCTGCTTACTATGCATTGCTGCCATTATCCAGGTAGTGTCCTGAGATGCCAGCAGGACAAAGCCCTGCTTGCACTCCAGCTGCATGAGCTCATCCAGTGTTTTTATCCAAGGTTTAGAGTCTAAACCAGGGGAGGTTTTTTTCTGATTCAAAACAAGGCAAATGCACCAGAGCTGAAGAACTGGAAATTGGTCGAGCAAGTGCATTGCCTCTGCCAGAGCTCCGGGTGCTGTCGAAGATCCAGACACATCCCCACACTCCTGTCTGGCAGGGCAGTGGGGAGCTCAGAGTCCCTCTTTACCCTATGCCAAACAATGCAGGCTGGGGCACACGGAAGAAGGGAATTTGTCCTGCTTCAGGTTCACATTGGGTTACAGCCAGGTTTTCCCAGGCCAAACAACTCCTGTGGTGAAGCAAATCATGGCCAGCAAGGAAACAGCACAAGGACCTGCAAATTCTGCCAAACTGAGAATGCCAGAGGCAAGAAGCACAGAATCATTAAGGTTGGAAAAGACCTCTAAGGTCATCAAGTCCAACCTTTGACCCATCACCACCTTGTCAACCAGACCAGAGCAGTGAGTGCTACATCCAGTCCTTCCTTGAACACTTCTGAGGTGGTGACTCCACCACTGCCCTGGGCAGCCCCTTCCAGTGCCTGACAACTGTTTCAGTGAAGCAGATTAAGCTTAGAGAGAGTAAGAAAACAGCAGACTCTTTGAAAATTTTAACTCCCACTCTGATGAGAAATTGAAGTTAAAACTCAAGAAGATCACCTGAACACAGTACATGCTATTTTGCTACTGGTTAAATTCCTGTGGCTTGGTAGACGTTCTCTGCAGATAATATCAATACAGCTTGGAACACAGCCACTCCACACTTCTTCCAGATCTTTTACTTACAAAAACTCACAGACTTATTTGGTTATAACAGAAGTAACGTCATGCTCCACCAGACAAGCCTGTGCCACCCTCTACAAAAGGTGCATCTTCTGCTTCCCACAAAAGTCAGGATGATCAGTTCTGCAATGGCGACATCACAGCAGAAAGCCAACATTGCCTACAGATTCCCAGGTCACCTTGGGAAAGGCATTCTGCAGGCTGGTAAAATGACTGTGACAATACTCAACTCCCCCGGAACAGAGGCGGCTTAATCTGTTGTTTTTCCGAGCATGCTGTGATCCTTAAGGATGCTATAGAAATGCAGATTGAAATCCCTCACTGACACCAGAGGAATACAGACCGCAGCCTCTGTTCTGAATAACTAGGTCAGTCAGCCATCGCTGAAGTATTAGCCGGAATCCAGCGTATTCCTAGTGGCTGAAATAACGGCTGCAAAAGTCTAACGCCATTTGCTGTCATTAGTCACTCTACCTGTGGGTACATTCAAACCTAACTCTCAAGAGCTTAGAATAATTTGAGGGTTGGAGCTTATGCTTGTCAAAATCCAGGCACGTGCCTCCATGCAGCACAGGTTTCCCATCCCACTTGCAGCCTCGTGGAGGCAGGGAACAACTGTCCTCACAGCCAACTCAGCCTTACACTGAAAGCATTCAGCCCAGGAAAATCAGGAAGATGAACTACTAATCCTGTGCCAGGCAATGGGTGTCACCTCCTGACAGCAGCTTCCCTATGGCAAGTACAGGAGGGGGCTTTGACCTATGGTGGTGCGTGGGCGACATGTTAGGGGGGAAGGCTGATAGAGGCAGTGTAGCTATTCCTCTCTGTGGAAGAAGAGAGGGGAAGGGCTGACGATTGCAATGGGAACAAGTATCCAAAATTTATTTCAACCCCCTCCAGCTGCTGAGGCTGGATCAAGCATTTGCTTTCCTCTCTCTGGAAATAGGAGGCAGCTAAAGGGTTAAACCTGGTTTGGTTTGGGCCTTTTTTTACTATTATTTAATTTGTTTTCAAGCTGTAGTTGTTTCAGGAGCCTGGCCTACAGTTCAGCTGCACAAAGTCATGCCACGACACAGCAGCCATGACCTGCAATGCAGGAACTGGACCTTCTTGTTCTGCCACTGAAAGCAGCATGTCACAATACTGTACCCTTGGTTTTCCTTATCTCCATGAGCTGTGAATGCTCTGGAGTCCACAGGAGGGGTTGCAAAGGATTAAATGATTATAATCCCCACTTAGAGATTTATTGATGTAGCATAGAAAAATGGTAGCTGAGACATCCTTGTTTTGCATTCTCTACGAGTGCTACAACAGAGGAAAAAGCTAATTCCTACCTCCCCTAAGAGTGATTTTTGGTTTTTCCTGATAATAGTTACAGAAGTCTCTTACTTTCTTTATCCTCAGCAATCTCCTCCAGCCTTCATTGAGGCTGGAATTTTTAATAGTGTGAAATACTGCCTAAGACAGAAGGAGGCGCTGGTTGTTCTGAGACACACAGTTTCAGCACAACACAGACTAGTGGGCAAACAATAAAGCTCCAACTACCACTTGTCTCCATTAAAAACAAGTTTTCAAACTACCCGAAAGATCTGTACAACTACTAGGGCTGTCAGATTCCACAATAAGGAACTAAAGCATGCACGCAGTCAGGCAATGCATGTTAGAGAGGACTGGAACACGCTGGCTGTCTCTGGTATTGTAGGAACATTTTTCTACCCTATCATTAAGGGAGGCCAAACTGAGCACAGTCCCAGCCTACCTGAACACATGGACCTGCTGGCACTTGGCAGAGCGAATGCCTGTCCTTTGGAAGGAGTCTAGATCCTGCTGGCTGCTGAGAGAGGGAAACCATGGTGGAACAACTCAACCAGAATCCTCTTCAACACGACACCAGAAACTAGTCCACTGATACGCATATATGTGTGTGTGTATATATCTAAAGATTAAAAAAAATCTCAGTAATAACAGTAATAATAATACTTAAAGAAGAAAAGAGCAACATAAGACATAGCCATTTAAGCTCTAAATAAGATGTGATATTTCCTAATCTGCACATTTAGAGATTCTGAGGCTAGCATTCTTCAAACTACTAATTCAAAAAAACCCTTTTCTTGTTCATGTGCTCTCTGAGGTGCCAATAAATTCTATAAATAAATGAATTTTAAAAAATACATTCCAATACAAAAAATATTAACTAGTTCATTTCCACATGGGACCTTTGGAAAAAAAGAAAAAAGCTTGTTAACACTTAAAATGAGCATTTTCTTATTTAGTTCTTTAGAATTTTAATGAAAACTGAAAGCCTGGGTGACAGTTGTGCCCAAAGATGTCCTACAGAAATACTTAAGTATTTATCTGGAAATTTCCTTCATTTCCTTCTTTCCACAAGTAGCAGTCCCAGTTTAAGCACAGCCACAGACCATTGAAGGTGATCCCAGACCACAGGTTAGGAGTAGCCGGAAAATTCAGGTGAGGCCAAGGTCTAAGAGACTCTTTTAAAAACATGTCTTTAAATGATACAGGAATAAAAGGTAATGTTCCTTAAATAAGTTATTGGCTCAGCTTTATGTCACTCAGGCTGCTGTTTCAAGATGCTTTGGAAGAACATATTTAGAACTTAGAAGAGAACACAAATGCCCAAAGAGCTTTGCAAATTTCTGGTTTGGGAGCAAGCAGAATTAGTATTTTCTTCCCTTTAACACCAAACAGTATTCTATAAGAAAGGGGAAGAAATCTGGAGACTTTCTCAGCATCAGTCACAGACAGGAGCATTTTGTCTACTGACATCATCTTGTGGTTGATGAGGTGCCACAAGATTCTAAGCTATTTGTGCCATTAGTTAATACATTTAGGTTTCTCATTAAATAAACACAAGCAGGCATTTTTCCTTTTATGGCCCAATTATTCCATTCCAGTGCTAGGTTTGCAGTCTGACTTTCCCCTTTCTCTGCATACTCAGGAACTCTGATGGCTGCAAATTGTGAGTGTCCCCAAAGTGGACAGCTTGCTGCAGCATGACCAGCTCAGAAACCACTTGTCCAGAGAGACTTCTTCCCAAAGTCAGCTGTAACATCTGTTCTTCGGATGCAATCCAAAATCCCTTGAAAACAGAGCTTTTTCACTGACTTCCACAAGTGCTAGAAAGATCCTCATTCTAAGCTGGATGTTACAGGAAAGAAGTTAATTTCTAGCATTATTGTATGCAGTGATGTACTTTCTTGGCCAAGGCCCAAAGTACTCATTATGAAGTGTAACACCCTGCTTAATTCTTCCAGAAGCCAATCATAAGGCTACTATGAATTTTAATGAGCACTGAATCAAGACCCAGATGGTTTTTTAAGCCAAATTATCCTGTTCTTGGTTATTTTAAGATCTGTGTAGTGCCTTCTGGCCACTACATGTTAACTCTTCTGTTCCTGGCCCAGATTAAGGACACACTTGCACCCCTCTTCTCCCCCTCTAAGCACAGCTCTCCAGCTGTGCTGTGAAGAACCTCAGCTCTTTCTGTGCCTTGAAAGGTCACAGATTAGAAGACTCAAAGGTTGATGCAGGTGGGGCTAAAAAGGTACCCACAACACTTGGCAGGGAACAAAGTAAAAAAACTAGGTGGCCATCAATAAGGTAACACTGACCCTACAGATGGTCTAATTTAACCAATTCTCAGGGAAAAACAATTGAGTTCAGAGCCATTAAATTGACATTATCTGTTTATGGAGACACTGTCTCTGCTGAAGTTGCTGAGTACATTTGCTTTCCAGTTTGCAGTGCCATGTTTCATTTTAACAACTAAACCATCTTGTTTATATACTCTCTCCATGCCATATCAGCAGGACACCTGCTCCTGGCCAGGGGATGCTGCTGCAGTGCCTCAGCTGGGTCTACACCACAAGTGACACTGCTCAAAGCCAGTTTGGCTGCATTGTTTCTTCAGAGTGGGTTACAAATTACCTTCCATATCTACCACAAACCACTATCACCTTACTCTTTCCTTTGACTAAACTTGGGGGTTTTGGGGGGAAGCTGCGGGTGGTAGGTTGGTTGTTTTCACAGATGGGGTAAGAGGGGAGGAAAGAAAAAAGAACACAAAAGGAAAAAGGTTCTATTACCTGCTTTCCTGGTCCCCAAGTATTCAGGATCTTCTCTCACTGCAACAGCAGTTCTTATTCCAGTGTCCCAATGCCTCTGTTCTGCATTAAATCCCTTTTATATACTCATAGAATCACAGAAATCACAGAATAGTTTACGTTGGAAGGGAGCTTAAAGATCATCCAGTTCCAACCCCCTCCCATGGGCAGGGAACCTTCGAATAGACCAGGCTCCTCCAAGCTGCATCCAGCCTCTCTTGTATGGTTTTTTCTTTCAGAATTCTGGGACTACTTCCACATCTACCCCCAGCCCCCCCCCAAACCTTGTCTGGTAAACAGATGGATGTCACAGAAATGAAAAGCATTAAATGGAAGGAGCAACCAAAACTGAAATGCAGCATTATGCAAGGCAGCTACGGAGAAGAAGAAACAATGTTATGTCACTGTATGGCTGTTACTCAGTCAAGAGTGGTTAATGAGTTTACGCTATTTAACCACCTCCCCAGAATGGGCATCACAGCTTGAGGAATGCAGACAGAGCTCCGAGACGATCAGAAACAAGGAGTAGGAGGGAAACAAGGAAGCAAAAGATGGCCTAATGTCCTTTCTTGCCTCCAGATGCATGACACATAGCACAGTTGTCCTAAGTCTCGGTCTGAAATACGTATTTTTAATTCAGTGAAAACACCCTGACTGAGCAGCAGGAGCGCAAGTGACACACAGAACTTGCCATCATTCACTAAAGCAGAGAAGGAGCTCGGTCTCTGTGCTGGGATTGCCAAGTCCAGCAAGAACATCCAGCTCAGGAACTCCGACAGCTCTGCCTTTGGAAGTGGCCCAAGGAGCGTGTGCTTTAACAGGCACCCGTCCCTTTTCACTTGAACCACATTTGAACTTCTTAGCAGTGAAAAATCATTCTGCCCTGTTCCTATTCCTCTGAGCAATTGCACACAGGCCCCTCTTATTACTATATTAGTGTAATTTTGTCTCCGACATTCCCCCCGAGAGGAATTACTCATGGCCTGCTATTATTTATTTTACTGCTAAGAGCCTAGGTTTTAGGAGTAATTTTAATTAAATACCAGTCCTCCTCCTCCTCAATTAGGATCACCTTTATCTAGGTTGCTGTGCATTCTCCAGCAGCAACACTTGTTTCCTCTTATTTATCCTCCCTTCCATGGTTCTCTCTGGAACTGGAGAAAGCCCCCCTCTACCCCCAAATCCTATCAGCCAAAATACAAGGTTTTACCAGATATAAAGAACTATCCCATGGAAGATAACCAGACATTTAACACTAGTTATGCAGAATTCCAGTTTAAAATGATATCAACTGGCACTGCCAAAAGCAGCAGCAGCTGCTTCCATAGCCCCTCACAAAGCCACAGGCTGCTGTGCTGGCCTGTGCACCAGTCCAGAGCATGGGGCTACTACTGTCCCTTTCCAGTTTCCCTGCTCCTCTGGGCTCTTGCTTGCACTTCCCGTGCTCCCCTACCCTCTCACATTGTGGCTTTCTTTGGGAGTTTGAAGTGCAGCATGTCCACCCCACGGGTAAACACCTCTTCAGAGTCTTTGCTGTCCCTGAATAATGAATCGGATCACAATGTATTCCAGACTTGGGTACACAGGATTCTTGGAAGCTGCCCTAGATTAATGATTTAAGAGTTATTCATTCATGCTCCCCAAGTGACAGAGGCAGAACTGATGACTCCTGACTGAGAAGCTGGCGGGAATATCCTCAACTATTTCTACAGAGTGGAATCAAGCTGCAGCAACTACATCCAAGTGCATGAGCTGATCCAGCGCCTGGCAGCACCAGCTGCAGAGACAGCACAATGTTACACAACCACTGCTGGCACCAAGGCCCTCCTGGCCACCAGCCCCTGCCTCAACATTGGGCACAGGTTCCCTTCCCCAGGCAACCTCACCCAGCCACTCTGCAGCCTGCCCAGAGCACAGTTTCCTTCCAGGCACCTCTAGGTTCCCACCTTCCCTACGGAAAAGAGGCAACAAAGTATTTTGATTTCACTCCTCACAGACTTAACAAGGATTTTTTCCAAAAGTTTACTGACTACAGTTACTTCCCTAACCAGAACGTGGTTTTGTTTTATGAGCACATATTATTCCTTTTCCAAGAGCAAAATGGAACTGCACACAAGTATTAGCACCATTAGCGTGCAAAGAGAAAGTGTGGATGCTCTCTGCCCTGCACTTCCAGGCTCAGCAGGTGCCTTCCCTCCACGGCTCCAGCAGCTGTGCCAAATCCGTGTTCTGCTGTACTTCCATCAAGGACTATAATTTATACCCCACAACCTAAGCACACGTTTCTCAGTCTGGTGAGTTGCCAGCTAGGAAGAGTTTTAGTATAAGGAAGGGATGCTGACGATCAAACATTTTTTAGGCGTTATCAGTTTTTTTCAGAGCCATTTCTGTACTTTCAAGGTGTTTTTTTCCTACTGTAAATAGGCTTTTCCTGCACTTAGGACAAACTCTCTACTACTTTCTGGCCTCTCAACCAATAGTTTTCAACAGCAATAAACTGGTTGTTCAGGTGTCACTCAAATTAAAAAAAAAATCTTATCTCCTTGCTCTTGGCTTCAGCAGCATTTCTTCAAGCATTTCTCTTCTTCAAACATTTCTTCTTCATTTCTCTATGCCACTTAAAAACCTTTCAGTCCAAGTTCCCAAGGCCAGAACCATCTTCATTTTGCCTCCTTCAGAACAATAAATAATCTAGCAATGTTGAAAACCACTAAATTAATAAACAATAAGCTGGTGTCTATTTACTAAATTTTACTTTCATTCACCTACTGTTCTTTCAACATCCATCATTCTGCTACTTAAATATATGTTTTAGAGGCACAGTCCAAGGCATTTATTCACCACTAGAACACAGGCAGGCACAAGGCAGTGTTAAAAACATTCTCCCTAACCCATTTTTATGGCTTCAAACCTCAGAAAATTAGCTCTTATTAGCTGATTTTTTTAGCCTAAAAAGGGAGTACCAGAGACATAATACATTTATCTGAGTTCCACAGCTCGGGAAAGTAACAAAAATGCAGAAGCCATCTCAGTTTTAGTGTTCAGAATGTTGAACCCTGTTGCCCCATCTACCTCCCACAAAAGCAGGCTTACCTTGAAAAAAGATCCTGGAGAAATACTTTCGGAGTGAATTCAGTCTCTTCTTCCTTCTGACTGCAGGTTGCTGCTTGTCTTAAACACGGGAAACATCCCTTGCTTCAGGCAAAAATTCTCAGCAATTTAGTCTTAAAGCTTCTGCAGAAAACTCCTCATGCACATGCAACCCCCCCCCCCACCGGCTCCAGCTGCTTCCTCAGCAGCACTGCCCCGTGCCAGGTGCTGGGCAGTGATCCCAGTGCTCCCACCCCTGTTCTTGGCAGGCAGTACAGGTGGTAGCACAACTCAGGGAAGGTAAAACAGCCTCACAACCATCAATTCCATTGAAACCTCGCAGTTCCAGCAGAAGAGATCTCATTGCAGATACATAGCCCTGTCAGGATGCTGGGATGCAGTGAGTCAATGTTTTCTGGGACCTTTTTTTATCGTGGGCTGATGCTGTGAGCTCAGCAAAGAGGATGGCACAGTGCCTTGAGTGGCATTTTGCACAAAAGGCAAGAGCAAGATACTAATCAAGATTCTGGTGTGTAGAGGCTCCATGCATTTTCCCCTCAACCAAGCCTAGAAATCACAGGCTTAGCATCACACTGGGGTGGAGAGAGAGCTACAGACATAACAGAGCCTCACACTTCAAAAATCTGTGATTAAAGACTCTCATGCCCTGTAAACTGCAGGCCACGAGTGGCAAATATAGTGTTATTCCATCACAGACTTCCTTCTCCATGTAGGGAGCATTGCCACGTCCCTTTGTGGATGTCAGGACTCTGGGCATTGTGCTGGGTCCATGTCATGCAATTTCAAAAAAATGCAAAAGCTAATACAAAGTTGACACTTCTGCAGGCTAGGTTTCAGCAACAGTTCTCCTGGCACCCTGAGAAGGAAGGTAAACTGTCTTAAGGCTTCAGACTTCATAGGGATGTAAATGAGGATAGATTTATTAAGCTGATTGAAACAGCTCATACTGGCTGAAACTCTGCAGCTGTAACCATTATGTTCCCGATCCTTGAGTCCCAAATGCAACCCAGCAGAATCCAATGCTGTAATCAAGACAGCAAGTGCCATGGCTTCTCCCCACTGCAGTCGGTTTAGAAATCAACACCAGCAGGGCTGCCAGAGAGGCAATTAGGTATTTTCCATAGGTAAAGAAGATAGTTCTGATAAAGAAGACAGTTATTTACAGCTTCCTGGCACATCAGTGATTTTAGTATTTCCTACACAACATTCAGAAAAGAGAAGCACTTTTTTCCCCCCCCAGATAAAGGTGTTGTATCCAAGAGCCAATTCATTTTTCTTGCTCTTGGAGCTGGCTTCTGTTTCCTCACCTGGATAACCACAAGCACATTTTTGTGAACATTAGGTAACAAGAAAGCCTGCTGCTAATTTTTCCTCATCAGGGCCTGGGGAAAAATCTGAGCTGTTGGGTAAAAGCTGAAAAAACAAACAGAATAGATGGGAGGGGGAAGAGAAGGGGAGTGAGAAATAATTCAGGAGTGAGTCAGTCGTGCTCCTCCTGCTTAGTCACCTGTAGTTCTGCTCTCCAGACACACTGGAGATCAGGAATAAGATGCCTGCCTGCCTTCCACCTACCTCCTCCTGACAAGGACTTGGAGAAAGAGATAGGGCAGAGTTTGGGGAACCAGCCACTAGAGATGCTGGTTTTCCACACTAACAGAGCTGCCAGTAGCCCCTTTGTTTGTTTCCCACCTCCTCCTGTTGCCCCTGCACTATTTTGCAGTTAAATCATCTTGATTCAACCTGTTCAGCTGCTGGTTTGAGTTCCTCTGATGGTGCCCTGCAGTTTTGACATCGTAGGGGGTTGCCATGGAGAAGAGGGTGATGTCATGGACACAAAAAGCACCGAACTTACAAATACAACAGGAACCGAGCTATTTTTAAGAGCTGCTTCTCTTCCCCTACTCTTTGCTGGGGTGGGTGGAGGCAAAGGCAGCAGTTTCATTCTTGATGTTTCTGTCAACAAGTCTCAGAAACGAATTTTCTTGTCAGAAAATATCCCAAGCCCATGAAATTACTGAATGCTGTCAGCTTTTGGACTTCATTCATTAGAGCTAGATTTATCTTTCCAGCTCCTCACTGGGTTTGAGGTTAAATAACATTCATGTTTGTAGAGTAACTTCTACCCTAAAAATCTCTGCAGCATTACTGAGATACAACTACTTCTGGAAGGAAAGACATGTCACAAAAAGAGAGGGGACAGAGACTCTGGTTTATGTAAAGTCTTCATCCTGTTTATAATCACTCAGTAATAACTCAAGGAATCACAGAGTGGCCTGAGCTGGAAGGGACCCCCAAGGATCCTGTGACTGTTGGTTTGGCCTTGGCTATGTGGGGTGCCATTGCACATCAACACAACTCTCAGAGAATGTAAAAACTGCGAAACACAGAGGAGAAAAAAGGGAATATTAAAAACTTAGAAACAGAAATAATAATTTTAGAATGCATTTGGAATAAGAGGGTGGTTTAAGAACAGGACAAGCTGTAGCCAGTTCAGTTCACATACAGGTAAAGTACTAATCCAGGTTGGCTCTTCAGGAGTGGATGCAGATGTGACAGAACAGTCCAGTGCCTTTACTGGATATCAAGGAAACATATTGGTAAGTCATATCCACCACTGAATTCAGCAATATTCCAACATTTTTTTCCTACAAAATGATTCCTGAGTGAATGATAATATAAAGTATTACACTACAAAGTGCATGACTAGTTTAGCTTCAAGGAACTACACAACTTGAGATACTGAAAATTCAAGAGAATCCAAAGCACTAGGAAAACAAACATCAGCTCAGGCCTAGAAACGGAACACTAACACTTGTCTTTTGTCAGCATTGTGTCACCCAGCTGCTGCTCCTGGTTTGTAAATCACACTTCCATACCAGCTGGAACCACGAGGTCAATAATTAAATAGCTTTGGATTGTAGTTGTTACGAAAAGGAAGTGGGGAACAAACATTTCTAGAAACCAACAAAAGGAACAACATTCTTTCTCAGTCTTTACTGAATGATCTCAATATTCACATGTTGTTTAATAATTTAAACTATTATGGAAAGGAAACCTTCGTATTTCTAAGCTTCCAAACAGCATCAAGCTTCTGCTGGATTAACCAAGCAAAGGGGATACGAGCACAAAATAGTCAGAACCAAAGGAACGAAAGTGTCAAAGGAGTTGGCATTCCTCTGTCAAGCTTTAAGGGCAATCTGTATAAGCACAGGCACATCTGTGTGACTGCAGTGCCCGTAGCCCAAGGCTAAAGGAGAGACTCTAACCAGCAATTCTCTAGCCCACAGGCAAAAAACTCACTTCGAATAAGAACTCAGCTTTTGTACATTGAGGCATCCTTGGGGAAATCACCGGGGCACAGCAGGGAGCGCTGCACCTCAGGAGCTGCACTTTAGCCCAAAGGCATTTTGGAATATTATTTGGGAAATCAGCAGCAGAAGAGAGGAAAGATGTAGAATTATTTGCTGATGCTCATGCAGGAGGGGTGATTTGTCTTCTTTAAATAATAAAATCATTAAAGTTGGAAAAGATCTCCAAGTGTCCACCCAGCACTGCCAAGTTCACCACTAAACCAGGTCCCCAAGTGCCAGCTCTATATATTATTTAAATCCTGCCAGGGACACTGACTCAATCACTTCTTACTGAGGAGGGCTCCAAAGACCCATAAAGGATTCTTCTGAGATTTTTCTCAGCCCTTTTTGTTGCTTATTTATTTATAGAGGCCTTTTTATGCTGTCTTTCACAGCAGTACCCAGATTAAGTTTTAGTTGGGCTTTAGCCCTTTTAATTTTGTCCCTGCATAACCTCACAACATCCTTATAGCTCTCCTGAATTGCTTGCCCCTTCTAGTTCACTCTGAAAAAAATCCTAATTTATTCTGTGAAATCATTTTATCTGCTAGCACAAACTCAAGATTACACTTCTGATAATGTACCAGTTATCAGGTGCATCCTTCTCTTTTGAGGTTTTCTTAATTTTTCTATTGAACACAGACCTCAGGCTGGAAAAGTCTCAGATACACGTATTCTGAGTGCACTTATCTGATAAATTTTAGAACATTTCCCAATTATCTCAGAGTTAGGATTTTAAATCTACAAATCACATACCTTTGAAGACCAGCAGACGAGTACTCCTCACCTTTCCTTAAGCTTCCTTGAAATGATCTCTTCAGAAGTTAAGTGAGCAAATAAAGTGAGTTTCAGAGCTCACAACAGACTTGTAAGTGCCTGCAGGTGTACCTTAAAAAGCGATTAGGTTCTGTAACACCACTGGTCACTCCACAGCCACTAAGGAGGTAACTTGGACCACCTGTATTTCACAGATGTAGGCAATGATCTCCAGGAGCCCTTAGAAACACAGGAATCAACTCCAGCTACAGCTTCTAGAGCTTAAGGAGAAGAAAATAGCTCACACCTGCAGGGTTTGCCCCCACCCACAGCTCAAGCACATTAGATCAGCCTCCATTTTTTATCTTCAGCTTTTTTGGGTGCTCAGTGATTTCCTGCAAATATTTCTAGACCCCTTTCCCACTTAACAGAGTGGACATTAACAATTTGATTCTTTCAGTTTCGGAATCAAAGCAGCTGAAGCCCACAGATATCTTCCAGACATCCCTATTGTATCTCTGGTCAAGTTTTGTTCTCAAGCAACCTGGTACAACCACGATCCATCATGTTTCCATTTTTCTTTGTGAACTTTTATTTATATAATAGGCATTAAAATTTTCCATAGCCCAGGTTCCACCACTTTAGTGATGGATTTTTTAGTGATAACCTCACTAAGACTTCTACATCTGGCTGTCACACAATTTCATTCTACCCTCTACCTAGCATGGAACATTTTGTCATCTCAGAATTTATAGATGCCTCTTTTCCCTCGGAAAATGTTAAGACAATTTTCATCTCCAAATATCCTGTGAGCAGGGCTGATGTGTCTCCTACTTCATGACAAGTCTATAACAATCCCAGCCTGCAAGGTCACAGAGCATCTGTGTGTTACACAAGGATTCAAAAAGTGATGCTTAGGTTGGAGGCAGTTACTTCAACAGACAACAGGGACGTTCAAAGAGCTCCCTGACCTCCTGTTACATGTTGGTGCAATCAGCTCATGGGATAGGGGAGGCAGACACTAACCTGTGCAGCAGAGAGGCAGAGCTCCATCCCAAGCAGAAGTGGGAACAAACATCAGAAGAGATGACTGCTCATTCTTGTTATACCTGCTCACTCTTCTTCATTTCTCCATAATTATTTGTGTTTATTATGGAGAAATTTATAATGCCATTGCTGTGTTTCTTATTTTACAGTACTGGGAGGCAGTTTTGTGTTGTCTGGGATGAACATGAAGAGCAACTGATCAAGGGCAGTCTTATTAGACGGAGAAGGATTAGCACACTTTTTGTTCAGAAAGAAAACAGATGCCAAGTCAACAAATAAGTAATAGTGGAGTATTGCAGCTTTGATTTAGACCTCATTTAAGTAAAGACAAATAGGTTCACTTACATATTTTAAAGACATGAAGAACAGATTTCCTTTACTGAACTTCTGCTGAGAGCTCTTATCTCTGTGTTCAGCCTGTTCTCAAAAGCTTTCTGTGTGAATTAGACACAGTGAAGTTGTTCTGTACTGGCTACAAACACATCTTGTCTGAGAAGTCCTTGGGATGACTGATACTTTGTTAGGAGCCTTCTCTTCCTAATCTACCTGGTATTCAGCTCAGTGCTGCAGGATATAAACTGAAAAAGTTGCAAGTGAGAAGAAAGCAAGATTCCCCAGGTTTTGTCTAAAAGGCAGTTAGAGGATCAGCAAAAGTAAAAAACAATTCAGCTGAAGAAAAGAACAAACACGCCATCTTTTTAGAGCTAGAAGTGAGCTGTGCATTGGACTCCTGGGTGCTCTATCAGTGATCTTGGCTCTAAACTCTGGTTAGAGATAGATCATTGTTTATCTGCTAGCTCAACAGATGACTAATCAGTGTACTACAAGAAGCATTATTTAAGGCATTAATGGACCAAAATAAATTCTTCAGCAGCAATTTACATTCGATATTAAAGCTGGTCCACCAGGGCATTTAGGTCCTATTCCTGAGTTAGAAGAATATATAACCCTCTCAGAGGAAGTGTAAAAAAAGGCACTACGAATCTGTGACAGCAAAAAGAAGACAGGCCAAAGTAAGAGGAATAGTGATGGAATATGCAGAAAAAAAGCAGGAAAGAAGGTGCCTTGAAGCAATGTGGAAAAGACAAAACTAAGTTCCACCACAAAATCTGGAGACAACACAAAAAGGGAGAACCAGGCAGAACCATGGCTGGAGAATTTAACCAAATGAAAAAACACAGCCAATTTGCCTTCTTAGGGAGAAGAAATTACTAATGATGCAGTTGTCTACTCTCTCTTTCATGTGTGGGAGAAGCTGCAAGGAAGTAAATCCCAAGTCTGAGAAGTTTCCCTACACTTCAAGTACATAGTACCACCTTGGGTTTGAATCCCATAAATTCTGTTACCTTGAATAAACTGAAGCCTTTGTATTGGTTTCAATAATGTAGTATATAATAGGTTAACACATAGCTATCCACAAAACCTCCCACAAAAGCCTGCCAACACTTCACTTAGGGCAAATTGAGACTTCAGAGATGCTCAAATCCAGTCAGGAACTCCAGCCCTTGCAAAAGTAAACAAAACTCTTGCCTTAAGAAGCATAAAGGTTTATGTGCACAGCTTTTCCACTCGTGACGTCATCTACTTCTTATGACAACTTTCTACGAGAGCACATTCCAAGGAGAATCATTCAAGTTGTATTCAAGTGTCCAGGAAATCCCATGTGGTTATGAAAGCTGCCACCAAATGAGGGGCTTTTGCATCCAGCAGCCACAAAATATTCCCAGTGATGCAGCAGCACTCCTGAATGGATTCTAAATAAAGTCTTTTGAAACCATTTGATAGCAATGTTAAATATGACACTCGCTACCAAAACACAACTTTATTGATTAAACACTAATTAAAAGACCAACTGAATGCAGGACAAAGACGTTTCAAAGAGTACAGCACAAGTTAGGTGTTAAATTTTTAAGGAGCTGTACAAGAAGGGGAGGCGGCAGTTAAGACAATTTTCTCTCGCAAACTGCTCAGACAGAAGGGTTCATGTAGAGGCTTAGGAGGTTTTCCATGCACTCATGCAATAGAAACATTCTTGAACAAGTCCCATGTGGAGTATTGCAGAAATGGCTCCAATCACTCTCATGTTTACATTTGAAAACATAAGAAAGCAACAACAAATTCTTCTCTAGAATACAAAATGTGTTTGTCTTCTATGAAGTCACTGGAAGTTCACCAGGAGGAAAGTTTCTCCCACAGCAGCTAAGGTCAACAAAAGCCGTTCTTTGAAAGAGCTGTCAAACATTTCACTGATTTCCTCTCTCAACTCCCTCAGCAGAGGTACTGTGGACTTACCATCTGCATTCAGAATTCTCTCAAAAAGTTTACTCCAGAAATCACTGTCAGGGGTCCTAAAACAAATAGAGCAGCGGTCAGTGGAAGAGTACACACACACACACACAACATGTCCATCAAGGTCTCCATTTATATTCAGCACTAAACATCCTGGGAGCACCATGCCTGAAATAATAATTTCACTCACATGAGTAAATATAAAGGAAACACGAGGAATGTATTGTTCATTCTATATGTATGGATCCCATCCTCTTTCGCCAATAAGTTTCTGGATAGTAACTACACAGGTCTAAACCAACTGTATATACAGTTACCTCTTCTAGTAAACCTGACCACTACCACCACTCACACTAAGCCATGGTAGTTTTAGTTTAAAGGAATCATCAAGAACATTTTTGAACCAAACAACTTAGGAAACTCCTTTCATGAATAAAGGGCAGAGGTAAATCTTATTTACCCACTTGCAAGCTAAGTTAACGGGGCAAAATTAAAGGAAAGCTGCAAGAAAAATAAAACAAAATAGAAAAAGGGGGTTTAGAGCCAGTTTTGCTTCCTTTTTTCCTTGCCTTCCATCTGCCAGAGTTCCATATAGATAACATTTTGGAGACAATTAATAGTAATAAATGCCCTCTCTCCCAGATGTACCCACACAACACAAATAAAAAGGTTAAGTGACTCATTTAAGTCTCAGAAAACTGATATTAGAGCTAATCCTTTGTTCTTCAGTCTTGCACTGCTACTGACTACTGAAGCACTTTTCTCCCTCGAGCTAGGAGTTACAGTGGCTTTGAAACAAATTATCTGCCTCTGCTTTATCTAAGTGACTCACAAAACAGCAGCAGCCAGTCTCAGAATGAATCCAGCCTGTACTATTACACTGGTAACTCTTATATTTGCTAAAATAATTAAGTCAATGCAGAATCTAACCAAGAAAAAAATATTCAAGACTTGAGTCCATTTTCTTTGTGGGATTAGATGAGAAAGAGGTATAGCAGAGGAGATGAAGTGTTGCTAAGGGGGTGTAAGGAGTTCTGGGTGACAAAAATAGTCCTAAAAATTCAAACACGGCTTCTATATCCTGCCTCACATAAACCTGCACAGATGAAGTTTCCTAAAATAATACAGTGGAAACAGAAAAAAATCACCATATCCATTCTTTAATAATGGTAAAACCCTCCTCTGTAAAACAGGCTGTCAGAATTATACTCAGAGATGAAAAAACCAACTTGATCAGAATTTACACTCTACTTTCCCCATAATCTCTACCACAATGTTTCAATGTTTTCTATTCGTTCTGTCACTTTTTAAGTGGGTTCTCTTTTATTGAGGGCCATTGAACTTGGAAGAATAATTTTGCGCTCTACCCTGCAATTCCCACTGCTTTGGTCTTCTGATGAACTGGTAGTAAAATCAGTAGCTCTTCCAGTCATTCCGCTATATTTACATTTTTTTAATACTTAAAAATAATTTAAGTCCTTTTTAAAGTTTTCTTAAGATAAGAGGGTCATGGTTGCTGTATTTAACACCAGTCAGCCTTCTAGTAAGAAGCCTTCTTTCTAGTTGTCAATACCTGAATTCTCAAAAACTTTTTGAGGAAAGTTATTCTTTCAATACAATCCTTGAAAAAAAAAAAAAAAACAAAACAAACCACCAAACTCAAATGAACCTCAAAGAAATAAAAAAAAAATCACTTTCCAAATCACTTAGAGAACTTTGAACAGAAAGGACAGAAGTTATGTCATCTTTACAAAAGTAGAAATACTAAAAGCAACAGGATGAAGAATCCTGTGTCTTCATAGGTGTTACAAGTGTCACCAGCACGTGTGGCTGTATGCAGAGGATGAAGAGCAAGATTGATCTCGATCAGCTGACTCTTCTCCCAGGGAATACTTAATTGTGGAGCCTCTTCTGGTGGATGAAGGTTCCCTGCAGCAGTGAATTTGCTTGTCACAGATTACTTGAAACCTTCAATGACTAGGAAGTCATTGAAGAGGAAGTGTCATCAATCAATAAGAACCAGACGCACTAAAAGATCCATGTGTGAATGGAAATGGACTCAGTGCAAATTCCTTATTACCACATAACGAAATGCCTCATTTACACTGTTGATATAAGACTTCAGTACAATGTGTAACTAAAGCACCTATACAGACATTTCTTGGAATAACTGATATTGAAAAATAAGTATAGATGATGAATGATAGGTCTATAACCCTTTCAGACGCAAAGCAGAAGAGAGGGTGGAAAAGAGGAATTCCTTACTTGTAGCCTGAACTCCCAAATTATGAACTGATGCACACAGGTGAGTGAGAAGCCGTTACAGCCTGGTTCCAGCTCCACAGAACTCATGCCCAGGCTTTACCTTCTTCTTGCTGTGGCTCCTTTAGCTCGTCACAGGTCTCACTCCTCAAGCCCCCCTCCAAGTTCTACCTCAACCCAAAATCCTGATTTTTTCAATCCAGCATCCCCAGCTTTGACTACAATTCCTTTCCAATTAACCCCTCGCCTCCAAACTCCACAGAGAGACAGCCAGCCCTGTACTTCCCAACTCAGACTTACTATTCCTCCTGCTCCAGTTATCCAGACAATTATTGCTCTTTTTCCTATATCCACATCCTGATCAGGTCCCTGACAACATGTCCCAACCTCCTCAACTCAGGCCTTATGTGGCTTAATCTGCAGCAGCTCAATTTAATCTCTTGCAGAATTAAAGGAACGGTATCATAGTAGAAAACCAGATATATACCCAGTAAAGAAAAAAAAAAGCATTTTTTCCTCTGTACACAGCTTAAGAAAATGGGATTTTTTTCCAAAGGCTGAATACAACAAGCTGAGAGATGCAAGCAGTGCAGGTTGCTAGGGAACTGGACAACTCCCATGCTGGTAGTACGTTTTCTTAAAGCTATGGTCCTAGGAGTGACCCATTATCCTGAATCAGATACCTGTCCAGTAATTACTGTCATGAGTGCAGAGTTCTGGAAAATCCTTATGAAATGCCAGGGCAAAAAAATCTGCAGTATGTGCCTAACAAAATGAACAAGTGTTCAGTCTAAGAACAAACAAAGGGCACAGGAAGGCAGGGAAGACTTGCAGCCTAAACATGCATCTAAAAGAGAGCAGTAGAATTTAATACCTGAGACAAACAGCAGCTTCCAAAAAGCAGCTGTTCGCACACTTGCATCTTAGATGACAGTTTTAAATTATTTGCTTTGCTGTGCACATGTACTGTTTCTACAACTGTTACACCCTGCCATCAGTGTCTTAATAGAATGAAAAAACAAAAGCAGAAAGCCAAACGAACCCATTTCTGAAGCAACATGCTCATGTGATCTTTGCCCCCTTCACCACCCACCCACTTACAAACTTCTCCAAACTTGATCTGTAAGGTGCAGAGAGACTAAGTCAGTCTCATCTGAAAGGATGGAAAAAGCAAAGTCATCTCAACTGGACTATTAATATCCAGCTTAAAATTATCTCCTACACAGCACTGAGGCTACCAGTGAACAAGTCCAACAACTTCACAATTTCAGTCTCCACAAAACTAACATTTTTTGGCAAAAACAGCCCCAAGTTGTATGTTGTAAGCTCTGAAGATAATACCACTATAAAGAAAACGAAGTTAGATGTCTCTTCTTTCCCAGCAGCCCCCTCTGAAAAAGGACTTACTCTGATAAGTTTTGGCTGATTTTCCAGATGGAATTCTCCTGATAGACCTGGATATGATCCCCAAACAACATCAAATGGACTACATCTGCAATGCCAACCAAGTCTACCTGTAATCATAACAAACATCACAAAGTTCAATGTCCATCACTTTCTGCTCTTATTGCTTTCACACATTTAAGTCTGAACCATCTTTGCACCAGAATCTTCCAGAGACCTGTTAAGCAAGAAAATTTCGAAAGGTGAAATTCTGTTTTCATGGTAGGTTTCTAAATAAATACACTAGTTACAATCACTCAACAGCACTGCTCATCCTTTCACTTAATGCCAAAGATTCCATCACATGCAAAATCTTCTTTATTCAGTATTTATTATTCAGAGCTTTCCATAGCACTTGTAAATTTTAACTTAAAAAAATGGGTTTTTTAAAGGAAACACAGAAATTAAGATGTCCTACTAAATAGAGACTCACCTGATAAGGAAGAGAACTTTCTGCCAGAAGCTGTTGTCCATGAGGGGTCTGAGCTGTGGGAAAGTTGTAGGGCAAGCTGACTCGAGGCAGTACTCTCAAATCCAGACTGTGAGAGAAATCCACCATCTTCAGAGCATTTGGCACCTCCTCATTAGAAAACGCATCACAGATCCTGAGCAAAGGAAGCACATGAGGCAGAAGACGATCTAACAAACTTTTCTTCTTTTTAGAATTAAATATAACAGCACAGTGAAGGTGAATCTTAGCCATGTCAATGCTCCCCTCTGATGGCTGCTGTCAGAACTACTGCTGCAAGGGCTGCCCTGGATGGCAAGGGCTCACAGCAGGGAGCTTAGGAATGATACTGCTATCTCCACAGTAAGCAATAGGAAAGGATTGAGGATGATGCTATTTTCATATTTGTAACAGTTATCTGAAACACAGTTTGTGGACTCTGGGAATAGTGTGATGCCTTTTCACTGGTCCTGAAATTATGAGCCAGACACAGGTGATAAAAAGAGGTTACCTTTATAAGGATCTTTATGGTGCACAACATGCTGGATGAAAAGCACCGAAGATGCACACATAACAAAGTGGAAACAATTTTAATATGTTTAGCAAATTAGCATAACTGACAAGAATCCCCAATTAGAGTCATAGGTGATGAGGTAATTCCCCCCTGGTTCTACACTTTTCTAAACCCCTCCCCCCCTCCCCCCCGGCTTGGATAGGAATTAAACTTTGTTCATGAAAATGTGTCTCGAAGAGCTGGTTTTCAGCCTTGGCTCTCAGAGAGCCTAACCTTGGACCCCGCGGCTTGTAGCTGCTGGGGAATTTATTTTGTCATTCTGTCTAATAGAGTAGGTAAAATGCTAGCTATGAATACAATAATAAGCTACAGAGCTACAAATATATACATGTAAAGAATATAGAGAATAGATAAAAGCAAAAAGGCAAAAATCAATTTGGCATCAGTGTAATGTTTTGCACTTCTCCCTTTCCTTTTAAATCTCAGAATACTTGATACAAAAAATAATTAAGCTTGATAATACTTTTACAAACTTTTCCTAGTATACAGGTGAGGGAGGACAAACAGGAAGAGCAGGGAGGAGTACCTCTATCGACGACTGCCAAGCCAACAATATCCACATATCACAGCTCTCACTACTATTCTTACATACTTGTATGCTGTGAGCTTATTTTCTAATTTATACTATGCACTTGTCTTTTGCTATCCGAAAAACCCCAAACCATTACCCTAACTTCTTGGCAGTTGTTTGTTTTGTATCTGCCACAGAGAAATCCAGCAGGAGATATCCAAGTCCATCAAGCCACTATTAGATCAGTGACTTCCAAAATAGGATGCAGCACCCTAAGGGTTGTGCAAGACAACCCACTGCAGGATGTGAAGAAAATATTAGAACTTGCATAGTACAGGTATGTAACTGATAAATAATTATATAAATAAGTTATTAATAAAATAATCCCAAAGAAATTATAAGTAAAATATATTGTGAGTACGCATGTTAGATGACTGTAGGCTCAAATTTAATAGCTATTTTTAATATATTGGTGATAACTAAGAACAGCCCCAGTGAATTTATGTAATAGAATTATATCCGATTCATTAGACATTCTGGTTACTGGCTTCCCACTGATGCCTGAAGTTTTTAGCTTTTATGCATTCTTCAGGTATTTGTAGCTTTGTAGACTGTTAAACGCCTCGGTGTAACTTCCAGTACTTTCCCACCTTTCTTTCCCACAGTGAACAGGTGCTCATTGACACATTCCTAAAATTTTGTTATGTCTTGCCTGTTACTTCTGCAAGGACATTTTATTTTGCACCAAGTAATCACAGGCATAATGAAGGTAGGGCAGGAGGGCAGAACCCAGGGGGGAGATTGCCTAACCAACTGCTCCTCTAATTGGACAATATTGGCTAGATATTCTAATTGCCTGATCTTACCAATTGTAAGGATCTAATTCTGAGTGCTGTTTTTCGTCATATTGTATACCTGAAGGCTTTCAAGTAGGTTTCCAAAAGGTTTGCTTTCATATTATTATTCTAACAGGGTGTGGAAAAGTTTGTGTTCTATTTCCAGGCATCACTACGCTTAGTTCACAGATCACATTCTAAGGGATACGTGACTTTGTTAACATAACATAGGAAAGAGCTTAAAGAAGAAAATCAGGTCTATGCATCAAGGTACAAGCCGGACTGCAGAGGAAGCTGAACACTTTGTTTAAGGGTATCTGGATATTCCAGTCCCACCAAGTATGTCTCCTAATTTCCTGGGTTTCAGATACATAAAGCCGAAGGCAAGTTACGAACCATATTGAGTTAGCGGTCCAGAACTTTGGTAAAAAAACACAGGCAATAGTAAAACTATTTTGTTGAGCATAAGTTTTACAATGTCAGTGTATACTATTTCTACAGGAAGGTTTATTCCTAAATAAAGTGTTTTCACTCTTATCAGAATACACTGGAGCCTAAAAAACCTGGACTGCAAAATCAGTACCTGTTTTGCCAGTGGGCAGGTTCAGCACAAGAGGCACCGAAACCAGCTTAAGGAATAGTGTAATTTTCTATAATGCAAAACTGTAAAGAATTACACAAAGAGAAGCTCAGCAATGCACCCCAGCATTGCTACCAAAGATTGCCTACAGGGATTAAGATACAGCACCAGTGACCCTAAGACTTCACCATCCTGCAGAGCCACACAGCAGCTGGGGACCCCTGTCACTGCCAAGCACTGGAGAGCCCCTCCCTGAACTGGGAATTCCTATGGGTGCATCCACCCACAGGCAAAGAGGCTTCCAACTGTGCTGGGACAGGGCCCAGCTTGGAGAGGGTGCAACAAACAAGCTCACACAACTTCCAGTGCGGGAACATCTGGGGTCAGCCTCCTCCTGGGTTCCTCCCAAAGCCTGGCCAGGGCTCAAGAACAACCCAGGGAGTTGCCTTTGGTCCTACACCCCCAAAACCCAGGTGTGACCTTATCTGGTTTCTAAATACAGGAAGATGAATACATGTTTCGACAGTGAGTGCATACATAGATCATATTGCTAATGATACTTTGTTAATGAGTGGATACAAATATAACATTCGATTGGAAGGTTCATCTAGAGGTCAATTTTGGCTCAGGGCCTGTTTTTCAGGCCTCAGTACTTCAGTACCTCACCTCAAGGGTAGAAGTTACAGCAGCACGGGAGCTGTAGCTGAAATGACTGTTCTGTACCCTCCCATATTCATAGGAAGACACAAACCTGTCTCCCAGAAACAAGACCTCTGGCCTCAGATCTCCATGGACAATCTCTGCTTTGTGCAGCTTCTCTACCACATGCAGAAGATCATGAACAACCAAGAAGAGGATTTCCTTTGTGATGAACTTACGGTCACGGAGAATATCCTGAAAAGAGAATAAACATATATCTCTGTACCCTTCTACCTTAGATTAGGTGAAATATTTATAGCTCACCTTTTGTTTCTTTATTCATCTGTACAGAGGTAACAGTCCCACCCTAAACTCAGTATAATCAGATTTTGCCCATGATCAGCCCAGACAGAATTACAAGAACCGTAAACTGTTAGGAAACATTATTATTCAAAATTGGACAAAAGATCAGGAGGGGGAAATTGAACTGAAGACTGAAATCACTATTGAATTTCAGTCCTATTTGCATGCAACAATTCAAAATGCACTTACAAGACTTAAAGTGTGAATCATTCAGCAAGACATTAAATGCTATGACCTTGCTATAGCTGACTGGAATGTATTGAAAGAGGTCAAGTTAAACAACAGCTTTAGATGCAAATCTTGCTGTGGAATAACGTGTGGTTCTTGGCTCCAGTCCTTTATGACTCACAAAGAGAGAAAATGTGAAAAATTGGTTCAAGATTGTCTCTGAGAAGCACATGATCTATGAATGAGAAACCAGACCCAACTGAGGAATTAACAGACAGCCGTGATTTGGACAGATAAAGACCAGAGCATCTGTATTGCAGGATTAAACAGGAGCAGCTCTTCAGCAATGAGCATAACACCACCCCAAACTCATTACTGGCACCCAAGCAGGAGTTTGGACCCTCCAGTTGTCCTTGGTTTGTCTGTACTGACCCTGAGCGTGAAGCAATTTGTATCTCTGTGCACAATGGCACAGCCATCCTGGTACAGGTAACAGCTGCAATTCTCACTGAAGCTCTGGTCAAAGTCTGAATTCAAACGCTTCTGTAACTCAAGGGTGATATAAAAATCCCAAGGCACAGGCTGAGAATACACCTACAAGAAGGTACATAAGAAGAACATTTATTTTTGGAATAAAGTGAAAATTGCTCATCTTCATATTCTTCTCATCCTCTGTTTTTTCCCCTCCCACTTGACCAAGGAAGACATGTTCTGCAGTCAGAAACTTTTAATCTAGATCCACAATTAGGAAGAGGACTTGAAGCAGCAAACTTCATGCATGGAATTCAGAAATTAGGGGTTTATATTAACGGATGAGATTTTACCATTTCACACTTCTTGTACAACAGCCATCATGTGTGTTACCTTTATTGCAAATCCCTTTGCATCCCACTGGAAAATGCATCCAGCTGGAATGGCAAAAAACATCTTGTATTCTTCATTGTTCCAGTATTCCATTTTGATGCAGTAAGTCTCATTTCCTGTGATGAAAGTTTACATTCATAAGCTGCCACAGTAAATAGCTGTTCCCAAGTCATTCCCCACCTGCACCACATAAAACTAAGAGGGTGAATATGAACCATAATTCAAACCCATCAGAACACAGACACTGCACTGCAGAGGGTCTGGCACACCTACCCAGCTCAACGTCTTTCTCAACTTCCATGTGAGGCAGAGCTCCAGTCTCCAAGTGAAAATCTGGAGAAGCAACCAGTGATGCTAGCACAGAACCTAAAAGCTTTTTACGCTGTTCAGGGCTCCACAAGAACTGAGCCACATCATCCCCTAAGAAAACACACAACATGAAGAGATGAGCTGAAATTGTGTTAACTCTGCAACTTGGTTATATCTGTCAGTAAAAGTAACCTGGATATTGGAAGCTTTCGTCCTCCCTTCTGATTTACTATTCACCTCTTAGCAAGTTAATTCATCTCTTCCCAATAGTTCTGGGAAGGCACTGTGACCCTTGTCTGTATAACTGCCTTACACACTCTTATCAGGAGGTCTCAAGGGTTCTACTGTAGCATCATGCAAAATGTATCTTTCACAAGAGACAAAGCTCTGAATTATTTCAGCCACAGCAGAATTCAAACTCATTCTCCAAACCAACACTCCTTTTTTAAAATCTATGCCCAGAACAAGTGATCAGTTTGGGGTTTTTACATTATGGGGTTTAGGGAAATTTAGTCCTTTGATTACAGAAGAGGTTTTATGTAAGAAAAGGAAAACAAAGTTGGACTCCAACTCTGCTGGTCACTGCAATGTTAAGAACTTAATGGCTTTTATCTCCTGGAAGACACCTGAGATTTCCCTGTAGGACTGGACTTATTTTCTTTCATAACAGAACATAAGGTCATTCAACAGATGAGATGATCTGTAAAAAACCGAGGTAGCCTCAAGTGTTTACTCTGCCTGATCATTTGAGATAAAACACAAGAACTCGATGGCCTCTACTGCCTTCTCCCAAATGCCATGGCTGTAATGAGGGAGAACATTCTAAACTTTCACAGTACACAGGTAAGAACCAGAGTATCTACTGTTATATCCATACATATTTGAAAAGCATTGCAGTAAGTACTGCTCAGGAAGCAATTCTGTGAAAGCAGATACAGGAAACAGTGTAGGCTGGAGGCTACAACGTATTCCAAGCTTTTGCCATCATAAACCTAGGAAATTTACTGGCATATTTGGCAGGAATAAACTAACAGACATCTGAAGCAATTTTTATTCTTTACACAGTATTAAGAATTACTACATCCAGGGTGAGAGCTGCAGTTCAAGGGAGATGTGCAGAAACCAAGAAACAAAGCAACAGAAAAGATCCAAAGTATAAGAAAGTATTAAAACATCTGAAAAAATGCTTTCTTTTTTGCAGAGAGATTTTTCATCTTGCTCTAAAGATTAGTACATATGACAAAAACAAGTCAAAGATGCATCCAAAATATTCCAGCTATTTCAGTGAGATCACTTCTAATTGTATTTTCATTCCAGGTCCCAAGCATGATTCATCATACAATAGTCTGCAGGCATACGAGAACATAATTCTCCAGAGTAGATACACTGCGAATTTTCAAATATGCAATTCTAAGCGCCATAAACCAAAATCAAAGCAGTTAAAGCAGGTTAAACATCTCGAAAACCATCATTCAACACACATCTAATTCCACAGGCCAGATTTTGACAGCTTTTTGTTACCATTTCTGTTCTAACTGTAATCTAAATATTTAGAACAGAGAAAAACAAGGGCCTTTAACTAGAAGAAAAAAAAACCCAAAGAAATTAACTATTTAAGCACCAGTACTGTTTTCTCTCAATAGGAATAAGAAGGATACTGTGAAGCAGCACAACAATTTACAGCATAGTTAAAAGTGCAGATTTAAACCAAAATTATACAACTTGCACTAGACTCCAAATTCGTATTCATCTTTTTCAAAGGAGTAGCTTATCAGCACATCAGGACACACACAGTGTGATTACAGAGAAAAAACGAAGACAAATCAAAACAAAGCCGTCTTAGAAGTTATTACTGCCATTCAGTCCAAATTTTTAATTTTGGAATTTGACCTCATTACTCCTACAGACTGCCTGCTTTACTACCTTAAGTAACTTCCCTGTCACCTTAATATTGACATGCTTTGGATGCTGACAAGCATCCTGTACTGCACCTCACTGCTGCTTCAGACAAGGAAGACAAGTTCAGTCACAAGTCATAGTAATGGGAAACATACAAAGCACAGTGGGATACAGGAAGGACAGAAAAAAATCCCACTTTTAGTGACAGCTGCAAGCTATTTGTTGTGAGTAAAATTCAAGTTAGTACTAACCAGTAACATTTCCACCTCCAGAATCAGTAACCACTTCAGCAGGCAAGCTCTGAGCCAGCTCCAGTTTCTCAGTGATCTGCAGATATTTAATAGCAGACATTTGTGTAACAGAGGACAGAGAACCTCCCGAGACTGAAGAACCTGACGAGCGAGTATCTTCCAGGCTTGCTTCCATGATCGGGCTGTAAATAAAGCCATCAACTACTCAGACTTCCCGAAGATACAAGTTGTAGGTAATGTCAACCCGGGCACTAGAAGAGGATACCGTTCACACCCAGATTACATTAACTTGAAGAAATTCTTTCCCATCCCTAGCAGAAAGCCCGAAGTTGTGTCAAAGCTTCATTTCAGTTTTGATGATTGATTATACTCAGAATCTTAGTCCACGGATGATTTTTTTAATCTTCTCTTCCACCAAATCTGACTGCTACAACAGAAGACATACTGAATATTTATCACTCCCTTTGCTATAAAATTTCAGTACTTTCAAAGCAGTGAAGGGTTGGGTGGGAAATAACTCCTTCCAATTATAATCAGCACAGTTTTCAAGGAACCTCCCGAGTAAAAAACACCTTCAGCATGGTATACATGTTTACATACTAACAGCCAGCAAATCCAACTCAGCTCTAGATTAAGAAACTCCCATGAGTTTCAAAAACAGATGTTTTTTCTTCACAGTGATAAAATGTTGTTTCCTAGTTTTTTATTCTCTCCAGCTTTTTTACTCTGTAGAAGAACCAAACCACAAACACTAAATGCATTTTATACAGCCAAAATAAATGCAGGAGCCTATGAGTATAAAAGGAGCCAGTGATTCTGCTTTTCATGTTTGATAATGAAGACAGAATGCATTTATTAATTTCTCTGCAAGTTATTTTGTTAAAAAACCTTGTCATTAAGTCCCACAGCAGTAATGCTGAAAAGCCAAGTGGGCTTGCTATTACCTCTTAAATCTGCTCAAGGCAAAGTGGACCCTGAGCTAAAGAAATGGCTCTCTTCATTATATTCTGGTCTTTTCAGAAAGCTTCCTTAGCAACACTTAAACCACAACCATGAAAGACATGCAGGAGAAGGGGTTTAAGGTCCTTCATTGTTAATTACCTCAGTTTTTTCACACAGAGAGCTTCAGTGTATGCTCCTTCACACACCAGTGTCTCCTGATTCAGAGGTACACTCTTGGATTCTGGACTGTCTTCCTTCAGTTCACTCTGTGAGAAAGCAGGAGCTGGGACTCTCTGAGCTACTGCCCCGTGAAAGGGCGTTGAGGCCAGGTGGGCAGCCCTGTTAAAGTCACACGTGTCTTCTGGATTGGCACAAAGGGTGTTGTTCTTGTAGGAGCCTGTCACAATTGCATCCTCAGTCAAACGTTCAATTCCATTCAGCTCCTCCTGAAAAAAAAATGAGAGACAGTGAAAGGTTGTAGATTTTATGTCAAATTTTTCTTTATTTGAAAGCTGAACATTTCTCTTCCCTTTCTTCCACTTTACCACCTTCCAACACGAATAGGACACACAGTCTTCATGAATTCTACTTATTATAGAATCCCAGAATGGTGTGGGTTGGAAGGGACCTTAAAGACCATCGAGTTCCACCCCCTTGCTATGGGCAGGGACACTTTCCACTAGTCCAGGTTGCTCCAAGCCCCATCCAAGCTGGCCTGGAATACTTCCAGGGACGAGGCAGTCACAGCCACAACATTATATTTCCAGTATAATCTCATCATCACCCCATTCAGTTACTGCCATGCCAGACAGCAGTTTAGAATCCTTGCTTTTTACACATGATGCCAGTCCAGTCTAGCTCGGTCTGACAGCAGCACAGGCTGTGTTGCTGTCTCCTGGGCAGGAAATCTGCCGTGGGGTGAGTTGTTTCCTTACACAGGCTGCTGCTGCTGCTGTGTTTTCCTTGGCAGTCAGAGAATCCAAAGGCTTACGAACAGCGAGAGGCTGACGGGCACTTTTCTGGCTACGATCTGCTGAACAACTAAGAAGAAGTTACAGTCAATTACATATTTATTAGAGCAGCTTCCGATCTCCAACACATTCTTCTCAAGAACTGAAGTCTATTGATAATTTCAATCAACTAATTTCTACTACAGAACTACCAGTAAGCAATAGATGCAGCTCTCCAGAATGAAGGAAGTTTATAGAGCAGCTTAAATAGTTCTAGGTTGAAGACAAAGAACAGGAGAGTATTTCCTCATCATGGACTCTCAGTAAGGAAATAAAAAGTACCAATATAAACAAAACAAAACACACACTCCCACACACCCCTGCTAGAAACAGTTATTTCAGCTGTTATAGAAAGTGCTTTGATACTTCAGTTTTTCTTCCCTCTGAAATCTAGGTCTTGAATAATTCTACCTTATATTTTGATTTGTCAAAGTAGAGGATTCATCAAATATAGAGAAAAATGGAGCAGCAGCCGGTGGGGGAAGCAGACCTACATCTGTAAAGAAAAACCAAGAGGCTCTATCATATCCACAGTTTTTCCAAAATAGCATATCCAACACTACTTAAAATAGTTAAAACCTAGTCTTAAAAGTACTGCTCCTAGCAGGAAGTCACAGAGCTGGCATATAAAGAAACCCATAAAAAAAGGCTTGGGTTTGTCACATTAATGAACCACACCTTTACTACCATATTATGTGAGCTAACTTGCTGGTTTTAGACTATGCTTCAGAATTTGTACCTTTTTTTGCAAGGCTGCCCTCATTTCTCTGTTCCTCCTCAGAGTTTAAAAATGTATTTCCACTGTGGGTATCTGGGGATACATCAGGAGTCTGGATAACAGCAACAGAGTCAAGTCGGATCACAAGTAAATTTCTCCAGGATGTGACCTTCCCAACACAACTTACCAAAATCAAAAATATACAATTTCTGGCTGTATTCCTCTACCAAAATCTCTGAGGAAAAATGGACTTAAGGACGTATGAATCTAATGCCAGCATTAAACTCTTCTGAGATTTTAGTGAGACTGCAAACATGAAAGATGGAAGAAAACTTTCCAGCTACTGCAAGAAAAATGCTCTTCTGCTTGAAAGTCCTTTCAGATAGTGACAGATCTCAGATGCTCCATGTTTTGGTCAATATGGTAAAAGGCACTACTAGCACACACATTGTCATTCTTCTAATCCAGCTAGGTTTTGGGTTTTACTTTGCTGCCATCTTGGTATTCACGGAACACTTCCCTTTAACCAAACCTTCTCCTTGCTGGTGAAAAACTTGACTACTTACCCTCAGAACAAGATGGTTTATGTAGTTGGGTATCTTCATAGACCTGGAATTCACTGTGAAAAAGATAAAAGGAACAAGTTTGTATTCTACCGACCTTCACAAAAAGTAAGTAAACCCTGTAAAAAAGGCAAGCCAAGCTGACAAGTGCTACTTGCAAGAAGTTAAAATCCCTCAGACAAATAATCAAACATATGGAGAAAGAGCACAGATCCTGGTAACAAGCTAATGCCAAGGCCATATTCCATTCTACCTGCAAAAACAGGCTGTTAGTGATCCATCTTACTACTTGTACCTAAATATCCTCACAAATCTTCTCACTGCTGGCTAAAAAAACCCTCTATTACCTTTGTGACTGAGGCTGTTTCTTCCCATATTCTGTTGTGCTGGAAAAAGTAAATCCTTGCATTCCTAAAGGTACTGAAGCTCCCGTTATCTCTGCTGCCTGTGGAAACAAAACCGCATTTCGGTTCTACAGTAGTGGAAGCGCAAACCAGGGAAAAAGTTTCCAAAAACATGACGATAATCCCATGTAGTCATTAAAGCCCTGATAGATAATAGTTGTCTTCAGCCATTTTCATTTGTACTTAGCTTACTTGCATGAAGAAAGTCCACTTTTATTGCATTCGGTAGTTAAAATGCATCATTTACTCTTTGCAACCATATATAAACTTTCACAGGAGATTTTAGTTACCCTGCAACTGTTAAAGACATATGTAAGCAGTTACATAGCTTACGAAGTCACAACTCTGTTTCATTATTTAAAGTATTTACTATGAAGGCATTGTTTTGGATACAGGGAAGGAAAGGAGAGAGAGAGAGAATATACTTTATTATTGAAGAATCCTATCACAAGAAGTTTAAAATGTGTTAGAAGAATATCAGATATGCTTCCTTTTAGCTGTCTTGGGTGCTTTTATTTAAAATTGCAGCTACTTGGAAAAGAACTGTTAAATGAAGACAATACCAGTTCATGTGGCTGTTGCTGCTTGTCATCTTCTTTCTTCTTTAATTTCTTTTCCAGCTCCTCAATTTTCCTTTGTATTTCTTCCTTCTTCCGCTCTATGGCTTGTATTTCGTCTAAGGAAAAAACACCTGTAAGGCCCAATGCATATTTCACGTACAATCGGTGGGTACAGCCTAAATTGTCAAGGGCCCAAAACTTCTAGTGGTCTTTTCCTATCCCACAGCTTCTATGTAAAGTTGTTGAATATGTTACTGTCTCTGCACCTCAGAGCAGTTAAACAACTATCCCAGCAGAAAAAGAGAAGCAGCTGCAATACAGACAGAAGCAAACACAATTTTATGATTCCATCTGGAAAGCCTTACTTGCTTCAGCCCACTTTGAAACATACCTTCGTCTTTCTTTCTCGCTTTCTTCCTGTAGATTTCAGCTCGGATCTCTTCAAAAGAGAACTCATCAACTCCAGCATAAACTTTCTCTTTGCAGTACATCACCATTTCTTTCTTTTCCTGAGCGTCCTGCTGGTGATGCTGCACTCGCTGGAGTGGGTCCTCCTGCTCCTCAGGTTTGCGAGTACTTAACACACGGTTTATGCTGGGCTCAATTTTGCAGGGAGTCCTGAAAAAACATGAATTTATTACTTGGGCTTTGTGTAATTCACTGTAGCACAGAAAAGCAGGCACAGGAGACAATAGGGCTAATTTCAGAATCTGGTTTTGGAGTAGTGTAAAGACATTCTGTTCTGTGCTTAGAAAAATACACCAGAAAAATGGAATGAGTAACAGCAAAGGCCAGCGTACTACTCGGAATTGTCTGATAAATAAATAAAACAAAACAAACAACTAAAACCAAATCCAACCCAAAGTGCTAATAAGGTCCAGTCAAAAGCAAATAAAATTCTTATGAGGTCTGAACTGCCGTGCATCCTGAAGCAGGATCTGTTCAATTTAGTTCCATTGAGCTGTGTGACCACGGCGTGACAAGTCCCTAAACTCTGGTTTGTAGGATGGTTATCTGGGAGCAAATGGACACAGGAGAAAAGGGACTTTAAAAGGGAAGCTCTTGGGCCAGATGAAACCTACATGCTACTTTCAGGAGAGAGGAAGCACCAGTGGTACAGCTTTACCAACACCAGCAATCCAGCTGACTTCAGTGGGATTAACTCACATCTGGGAGTGATCATGAGGCAAACAGGTGCCCCTAATGTTTGAGCTTTAAAGCATTTTTGGGGGAATGTGGGGATCAATACCAAGATTGCAACAGGGTCTTTCTGCCCAGAACTCTGGATGATAGCTGATGGCATGGTTCGCGTCATATTTACACAGTTTCAGCACAACACTTCCAGACCATTTGGCAGGTGACCATGGTAGCAGCAGGAAATGGATTCAAAGGCAGAAAGAAAACCCAAACCTGCTTTTAAGATTTCAGCTATATAATCTAAACCTACATACCAAGTCTCTGCCAAAGTTGCTTAGAGCTAACTTAGCAGGGTGTTCAGTTCTACCCACTCCTTCCCTCTCCCTGGTATGAAAAGCTGCCTTTGGTAAGTAACAAATCTTCATCTGAGAGACTGGCATGCCAAGAGATTTAACTATGTGGTATTACTGACTTTCAGGAGCAAAATATAGCCTTATAGTTTAAACAGGAATGCAGTTTTTTACATATTCTTCAACTAAACGATGGCATAGCCTTGGTCAGAGCTAGTTTGCAGTCCACACCCAATTGATGCTGCTCACCACCTCTCAGCATGCCTTGATTCCATGCAATTCAGAGCTGTGGGAGCTGTTTGTAATACCAAACAGTCTTTTCCACTTCCCTCTCAGAAAGAGCCTGTCTATTCCCTGGCCATCATTAGCAACAGAAAGGTAGAGCAACCTTGCAAAATAATGTGTTTTCCTCTGCTCCAAAAAACCCACCCCATCTCCTGGGATTTATCAGCATTTCAGGGAGCACTGTACAAGCAGCACACTCACTCCTCCACGACCTAAGCAACACTGTTGTCATGGCAACTCTGATAGCTTATTTCAGAATAAAACTCCAGATATGCTGAGCACAGAGTTCCCAAGATAGAAAAAAATCAGCCACAAGTCTGCCTCAATTTGCGGCTGCTTCACAGCAAACAGCACCCTAAGACAGGTAGCTTGTGGTTTTGTGTAAACACACTGAGTGAAGCTATTAAACTAATTAGCATATTTAAATATGATATAGGCTCCCGCATCACGAGCAGCACTGAACACTTCCCATGTCCTTATGCAACCTCTGCTGAAGCCTCTGTCATCAAGCTGCAGCACTAATTGCTTCCAGGCTGACAAATTTTTAAATTCTTGTAGCTCGAGAGGCTTAAGTACTTGGCAAAACAAGCCCGAATTTTAGGAAGCAGGTTTGAGAATTCCAAATGCAATCCACCATCTCAAATTCAAGACTCACATCATTTGTGGCTGAGCTGACTCGTCCACATAGGGGGTGAAACTGGGCAGTGGGTAGGGCACTTCCATGCCAGAATGCACAGTTCTGCGAGGACGCTGCGGAAGGAAAGGCAACATTAACAGCTTAGAGATTCATTCCAGTCTCCACAAACCTCTGCACTCTGCATCTCCCTTTTCTTCATCTTCTGCTCATTTGGAGGTTTTCTCATATAGAAAATTAAACTTGATGGAGACTTTTCCAAGATCAATTCCGTTCTCACACAGCCCACCAGCTGAACACTGGCACCTAAAAAGCAAGGCATGCTCCTCCTGCGTGTCCTCACCAGCCCCAGTTTCTGTTATTCTGAGGGAATGTTACATCCATATTGAGGGACATATATTCGTATTATCCTGGTCAGGCTGGGTATTCCAGCTGCTCCTCATTTTCCACAAATGCCACAGTCCTCATTTTACAGCCATAGTCGTTCCCAGTTCTATGATAATATTCATTCTCCTGTCCACCAACAGCCTCCAGACTTGGGGTGGTGGTTTGTTTTTTTTTCAATTTTCCCATCAGAGGCCATTTCAGCACCACAAAAATCCCTTAACAGGTTCTGAGGTCTTTTAGTTAAGAGAAGAGATAGAATTTAGTCTGACAACACATTACTCTCATCTGCCTATTTCAATTCCCTGGGACTCTTCAGCACAAAAAAAGTTACATGGCAGGAATACTTCACAATCTCACTCCTCTTTTCCATCATTTCCCAAACTGCTTACTGAGCCATCTTGACACCAGCAGTAAGGGAAACCCCTTCTTCCCCTGTGCAGGTTTTAATATCTCAGAGCATTCACCAAAGGTTCTTCTTTCAATGCCCTTCAGTGGAGTGGAATTAAACATCCTCAACTCTTCTGCCAGACACAGGATATTTTATTCAATTAAATGTAAGAAATTTCATTAAGAGGGGAGAAGAGAGAACTCTAAGGGCAGACATTGAAAGAGATATGGAAGCATTCGGAGTCCAGAATGAATGTGTCAAGCAGCGCAAAGACACTGAGAAAAGAAGTTTCATATTAATAATCTTCCTCATTCTTCTCAGCTAAATTAAACTGTGATTTACTGAACTTTTCCATTCATTTAACCAAGTTGCTTTCTACCTGAAAAGAATATTCCTAGAGTTTCCCTAAATTTTAGCCTGGTTGCATCTCTCCCTCATTCGAGTTTTTGTTACTAAGCTTCCCTTATAACAATGTCCATATTGAGAAGATGAAAATATTTTCATCATCTTGATGCCTAATGGTTTTAGCTTCTATGTATTCTTCATGTATTTGTAGTTCTGTAGACTGTGAAATGTCTCGGTGTAACTTCCAGTACTTTCCCACCTTTCTTTCCCACAGTGAACAGGTGCTCATTGACACATTCCTAAAATTTTGTTATGTCTTGCCTGTTACTTCTGCAAGGACATTTTATTTTGCACCATGTCATCACAGGCATAATGAAGGTAGGGCAGGAGGGCAGAACCCAGGGGGGAGATTACCTGACCAACTGCTCCTCTAATTGGACAATACTGGCCAGATATTCTAATTGCCCGATCTTATCAATTGTAAAGATCTAATTTGTGGCACTGATTTTTACTGTATCATGTACCTGAGGGCTTTCAAATAAAGGTTTGCTTTCATATTATCATTCTAACATGGTGTGGAAAAGTTTGTCTTCTGTTTCCAGGCATCAATCTCATGACTTTCTAGTCTTCCTTTCTGAGCTACAAAGAACATGGGAGCACTGGGGGTTATCTGAGCACCTATGAAACAAACCTCATCTCACAGGATTGATTTCCTTCAGACAATGTCTTGCATCACTTCTCCAGAACAGCCTAAACACCTGTAGCATAGCTGTTGCTTTTGATGTTTAGTTTAAGCCATTGGAAGCTACTTTCTGTCATCCTATTGTCAGGATAAATATTCCATTGATACAGCAGTTGAATTCTTTTGATCTCCGCTCTTCTGTTTTCCTCACAAGCACTTCAAAACAAGACTTGCAGAATGCTGTACATGCCTTATTCTCACAAGGCAGGCAACAAATCCTTCCTTCGGATTGTATTTTCCAATATAATTTAACTCTTACACTTCTTTCTTACAGATTTAACTAATGCCTGGCTTCTCTTCCCTTCCTTGGCTAATGTTTTCCCTCTTACATTCCTTTTCTGCCCTCCAAAGAGTTTAGCAGGGCACCTCTGCCAGTTCTTTTGGTTAGCAAGAATTTTAAGTTCTTGATTTTAAAACTCCACAGAGTTTTTAAACCTTATTCTAGCAATATCGGCTTGCTAAACTTGAATAGAGTACTCATGGCCAGGGACTGTTTAGAAGAAGAGCGACATTTCACAAGGGCATGCAGGGACAGGAGAAGGGGGAATGACATCAAGCTGGAGGAAGGTCGGTTTGGATGAGATATTGGGAAGAAATTCTTCTCTGTGAGGGTGCTCAGGCCCTGGCACAGGTTGCTCAGAGAAGCTGTGGCTGCCCCATCCCTTCAAGCGTCCAAGCCCAGGTTGGATGGGGCTTGGAGCAACCTGGGATGCTGGAAGGTGAAACCAGATGATCTCTCTCAACCCAAACAATTTCACAATTCTATGATTAAATCTGTATTTACAATAGAGACAAACCACAGGCAAGGGAAAAAGACATGACCTCTGTCTCAGGGATCAGAAGTCATCAGCTTACACAAACCTTCCTCTCTTTTCCCAGTCCATTTCGAGCCTCCTTACCCTGCCAGAGTTCCAAGGCCCTGCGCTGAGTTCATTCTCCTTGGCCCTGGGAACTGGAGGTGCTGGCCATGACTGTGCTGTAAGTGTGGGAATCTCAGGCCCAGACACAGAATTTTCATCAAACACAGCAAAACTTGGAGTATTTGAAAGCTGCAGAGGAGCTACAGGCTGGCTGTTTGGGTTCATGGCTACAAGCAAAAAGATTTATGCCAATTAACCTTCAGCTGTCACATTCAATTGCAAATTCCATGCTAAAGAGATGAAACTCCTCCAATAACAGGTTGTTTCAGCTCTGGAATGTACCTTTAATTGCATCTCCCACACGACTAATGGGGGCTCTCACTTTTTTCTTCCCTCTGCCTTTGAGATCTGCCAGTGAACTTCTCTGAGGCTCTGCAATTTCCAGCAATCCCATATTGTCTTCACCAGGACCTTCCTCAAGTGCCAGTAGTGTCTGCCGAGAAACACGGGCCTGAAACTGCCTAGAAAAAAACCACTGGAGAAGTCAGCATAACCTTCCCTACCCCAGGAACCCAGGGCAACACATAAGTTCTTCCCTTACTTGTGATGAGCCTGGAGTTTGTCCAAAGGCTCAGCCTTGCGCTGAAGCCCTTCCTGGAATATCAGATCTGCTTTCCTGAAGCTCCCCCTGGCCTCGAGCGCCTCTGCCCAGGTGATGTAGAGCAGGGCCAGCGTGGTGCCGATCTCCTGGCTGCGCAGGTAACTGTACAGATCCAAGGGCTCGTTGCAGCAATCGCCCTGAAATGACCCAAGTATGTCAGTAATCACACGGCACTGCGGAGGGTTCCCAGCCAAAATCTGCATTTCAGTGCCTCCAGCAAGACCACTCTGATTTCGATACAAGTCTGACAGGAGCAGCTGTAAGGCCAGTACATGGAATTCTATCATTTCTTATTTGAATCTGAGGTAATTCAATGATTGAATTACACTGTATTAGTATTCCTGCGAACAGTTATTTTAGCTTCAGATGAAGTATAGCACATTCCTTGCCAGTTTTGGAACTGGTAAATTAGCTCAGCAAGCTAAAGCTGGGGAAAAACTGCTTTGAAAAGATGTGGACAACAAAAATTACAGCAACGGAGAGACAGGGCAGGACCAGAACACGCTTAGCTTGGTTTAGAGTTTATAAGTATGTGCATAGAAGACAGCTAGAAGCTAAAATATCTGGTAGGACAGATATATTTTAGATGTTCTATCTTTAAATCACTTCTCTTTCTCCTTAAATAAATATTTGAGCTCTATTTATTCAAGGCAGTTTTTCCAAAACAAAAACTTCTGGAGTTTTTAGCTGTCCAAAGTGAACAACCCTAAAAAATAGTCTGGAAATGAGAAGCAGAATTCAAGAGTAACATGTTTGCAGAAAAATATGTCTAACATTGTACCCATTGTACAACACTGTTTGACTCTTGTCACAAAAATCAGCTTAGCTGTGTGCAGACAACATGACAATTTCCAAGGAAAAGCAGCACCCAAGAGATGTTCCCAAAACACTCACAAACTTGAGCCAGAGATTAAGATAGCGAGGATCTTTGTAGTATTGCTGCTGCCCGTGGAGGGCTCTCACTGCTCTTTCCAGAACTGCTGCAAGGTTGCCATCCTTGCCACCCCCAGGGAAGGTCTGCTCTGTCCACTTGATGTACCTAGAGACAGAATGTGTTCATAGCAAGTCAGTTCTTAACAAGCATCTGTAAAATATAAAGAGATGAAGAAAAAAAATAGGCATAACATTGAAACACAATATAACATTAAAAAGCAATTATAGAATTTAGCTCTCAATGAGTTTCTTATTAAATTAGAATGTGTTCCCCTTGCTTTTAAAAGGATGTCTGACCACTTGACTCTTTTTTCAGAAATAAAGAGAAACTTACCGCTCCCACACATCCAGAGGATCATCTCCAGAGTAAAATCGTATTTCTGCTTCAAACTCCCTAAAAGATAAAATTATTCATCCAATAAATACATTTATATCACTGTAAATTTGTCTTGTCCATTACAAACTAAGAGTTAACTATTTTATTAAAAAGCACAGCCAAATCTCCCCAGTGTTTGCTGTTTAAATGCTCCATTGCAAACATAAAAAGTAAAGTCTGTACTATGCAACACCTGCAGTGACTAGTTTTAAAATCCTGGAGTGTGATAATAGTACAGAGATCAGTTACTAAAGTTCTTTTATGCATTTTTAATGCCTATTAGATTAGTAACGTTAAAGAAGACACAGATAAAATGAGAAGGAGGGAGGAAGGGGAAAGGAGCTGCTATAACATCACTCACTGTTTTTTAAGCTGCACAGCAGTGTGGCTGGAGGAGTCCTGCTGAGCCAGCGCCTCCTGCAGGCTGGACATCACCCGCCCCTGCCTGAGGGGCTGCACATTCTCCTTGCTCAGCTCCCACTCGTGGCTGCCCTCCTGGGACATGACCGCCTCTCCTTCAATCCTGCGTTTAACAAGAAATGGATACCTGTAAGGCTGGGTACTGACCCGAAACCTGACAGAGCCGACTTTCCTCAGCCCATTCACCCCGAATTTTCTGTGCAGCCAAAACATGCTGCTTAGATGCCCAGCTTTTAGGACTTGGGGGTTTAACTCTCCTCCATGGGAAATATACGAAAAAGGAGCCAATACTGACAATGAAGAACAGCAGGCAGGCGATGTTAGCAGGAAAGGCCATTAAGATTAACCCATCTCCCTCCCCAGTGATTGCTCCTTTCCCTGCCCCGAGACCCCCACCCTCACGGCGGCAGGCAACAGGTGCACTCTGGCCAGGGGGAGCCTCGGCTTGGCTCAGTCAGGCCCCTCTGGTTCTTCACCAGTTGCAGGAGCGGTTGCAGAAAGCGGGGGACACAGCCGAACCCCGACCCCTGCGGGAGGCGGCGGGGCAGAGCGGCGGGGACTTCCCCGCTGGCATCGGGGCGAGGCGAGGCTGTTGGCTTCCCGGGACGCACCACCCCACGCCGGGACCGGGGACCCCGCGCTGTCCGGGCAGCCGTGCCGGGCAGAAAAATACGCCTCAGAGCGCCACAGCCGCGCGCGCCAAGTACCTCATCCCCTACAGCCCCTCATGGATCCCACAGCCCCTCCGCCTTACACACCTCACAGCCCCACACGGATCCCACAGCCCCTCACGGATTCCCACATCCCCTCAGCCCCGCGCGCCCCCACGGGACCCCACAGCCGCTCGGACCCGCGCACCTCACACCTTACAGCCCCTCAGGGCCACCTCAGCTCTCAGCCCCTCACAGACCCCATACAGCAACTCACAGACCCTTCACAGACACCCAGAGACACCCACAGCCCCACACGCCTCACAAACCACAGCCCCTCAAGGACCTCCGAGAGCCCGTCAGCCCCGAGCATCTCACAGGCGCACGCCCCTCACGAATCCCACAGGCTTCAGTCCCGCGCACCTCACAACTTACAGTCCCTCAGCCCCCCAGGAATGCCACAGCCCCCCACAGCCCCTCAAGCCCTAGACACCTCACGGCTCCTCAGCCCCACAGGGATCTCCGAGCGCGTCTCAAGGACCCCACAGCCATCAGCTCCGCACACCTTACAGCCCCTCAGGCCTCCTCAGTCCCTTATGGACCCCACAACCATCAGATCCGAGCACCTCTCAGCCTTTCACGGACCCCACAGCCCCCACAGATCCCCGAGCGCCCAACACAGCCCACTCACAGATTCCACNCACAGCGCCTCAGCCCTCATCCCCTCACGGACCCGCGCACCCCTCACGGACCCCACAGCGCTTCAGGCCACCCCAGCACCGCGAACCCCTCCAAGCGGGACGCACCGCACACAGCTCTCAGNCGTAACGGCGGCACCGCCTCGGAATTCAAACCTCTCCCACCTTCCCATTGGCCGCGCCCAGCCCCACCTGATTGGCGCCGTCCTGCGTCGCCCCGGGGCATCACGGGAAATGTAGTTTCCGCCTAACCAGTGCCCCCCCCCCCCCCCCCGC
>VZTD01006065.1:210245-280258 GCA_013397725.1 Rhagologus leucostigma | reverse complement strand
TCTCACCTCCTCCTCTTCTCTGGTTAGGGGAAAAACTGTGCATTTGCCACTTTCTTTAGATTTTCTTCTTAAATCTGTTACTGTTACTTATGCCAATCTTTTTGCCTGCTAAAAATTGCTATGCTATTGGCCAGCGATGGGAAAGAGAGACCGAGCCAGGGCACAAGTGGTGCAAGGGCAGCAGCAAGAGCTGAGCTGCAAGGGCCCAGAGGAGCCCTGGCAGGTCTGTGCTCAGTGCTAAAGGATAGATGCAACGCTGTCAGCCACCTGCAGCCTCGTCAAGCTTCCAGTCCTCCTCCTTTTAAGTAATTCCACCAGGACACTGGAGGATGGTGCTTTTCACCTGCCCTGCTCCATGGGCATCCCTGCCCACCAGGAACCCATAGGTCACCGGAAATGCAATGTAAATAGGTATGTAATGTAAACTGTTGTGTGAATAGGTTATGTAAATTTCAAAACCAAATACACAAATAGTCTTAAGATTGTGATTAAGGAATCCAGAGCGGTAGCACAGGGTCCTTCTTGTGCTCCCAGCCTAGATGCACCTTTACTGCTGGAATAAAGAGAAGACTTCTGCTGCCTTTTTTTCACGGTACCCTCCAACAAAGTAGAAGAAAATTAAAACACAAGGCAACCCATTTCAGTAACACCTGCATGTCTCAAGTAACCTTGCAATTTCAGCCCCAAACCAGAATCTTTTACAGGAATACCTTTACGGCACAGAAGAGAGGCAAACTTCCCAATTGCTTCAAACCCAGGCCACACTAATGCAGAAATCTCAGTGGGAGCATTTTCCCATCGACAAGCCATACAAAGCCCTTTTGATGCAGGCAGCTCAAAGCATTTTTATAAACTCAGGGAATGAATTGGTGAATTTTATAAATTCCCCAACACCATCCCTGCACAGTGCTGGAAAAGAGTCATTCCTGGTTTAGGGGGAGAAAGCTGAAGCAGTGCAATTGGTTCCAGCTAACGCTGTTGACAGATCAAAAATCTGTCAACATTCCTCACTTTGGTTTGGGTTTGTTTTGTGCCAACAGCAGGAGAAACTTCCTAACTATTGCTTTAGATAGTATTGGGAATTTATTCTATCAGCATCATAATTTCTTGGCCATAAACTGAAAAATATTAGAAGTCCAATCATGTAAATGGACTAATGTATTCATTCTCAGAGTGTGTTTTGAAAATAAAACCCTTGTAATACCTGTACAAGAACACAGACACATCCAGTGTATTGCATATCGAACTTAAGTGTTAGTAATAGGCCCAGTATAAACATATGAGCTAGATTATATATTATTTAATTGCTAACAACTTTTTGCAAAAAAAATTGTAGAACTTGTCTTTTATGGCTGCTGTGGAAAGTTACTGAAAAAATTGGTGTTAATAGATTATCATTTGTAAAAAAAGCCCATTAAAATTGGATTGTAAAGCTATGATATGAATAAGACTGATGCTTTCATGTTTTTTAAAATACTCCACATGGCATAAACTTTTTATACTTGAGTCCACATACTGTGCTGTTGTTGGGAAAATAACATTTCCTTGTTGTATCATCCATCTGTTCTTAAATTTAATTACTGCTGTGATTTCTGTGTGCGGTTCTGTGCTGTGTGAGTACCTCCACTCACAAGTGTGAGCTGTGTGACTATAGGAGGGCCTGGGTTTAGAAGGACCTCTAACTGTTGTTTAGTACTCTCCTTTTTTATTACTCAGATTTGCAGCAGTAGCTGGGATGTTTCAATGTCCCTGTTTACTGTATTTTCCCAGAGCTGTAGTTAATGCCATTCCCAGTGGTCTTCTACAACCACTATTCTAAATTCCTGCAAGTGAAGGTTTGAGTGACCAGCAGACCTTGAGTTGTCCTTCCTTGCCTGGGTGATGACACAGGAAGTGTCTGTCTTGAGAGTTCACTCACTGAGCAGAATGTGAGGAGTGTTCTTGTGTCTTCCAGAGTTCCACTGGGAACAAGAAGGATCGCTTTGAAAACTAAGGAGCACAAAAACAATTCATACATTTAAGGAGCAATCTCCACTTCTCTCACTTGCAGTACCTTGGTGGCCCACACCTACGTATTCCATACGGCAGGAGCATACGGCTGATAATATACTATATTAAAGAAATTTTTTTAAGAGGTCCTTGGACATTATTCTTGCCAAAGAATGGCTATAAAAGCGAGTTAATTTTTTTTCAATGTTTGGCAGTGACACTGGTAAGAGACAACAAGGAGTTAGTTTGATAGTCTTTTTCTAAGTTTACAGTGAGGCCAGATTACCTGGTTAATGCTTTCCTCTGTCAGCTCCCTTTAGTTTCCTGTGATGTGGGAGAAATGGCCCACAGAGAACATCAGCAAGAAATTAATGTGGACACATTTGATACAGAATCATAAAATCATAAAACAGTTTGGGTCAGAAAAATCCAGTTCCAACCCCCTGCCATGGGCAGGGGCACCTTCCCTAGACTGGAATTTTCACCATTAATTCAGCTAAGCCTGAGGGCAGTCATTGCATGGCCTGACACTCAGAAGTTGAACAAAGAGTACTGAAAAATACTGAAAATAAGCAAGGAAGGCGATTATTTTTAAATATGCAGCAGGAAATCATGTTGCTATAGGTGATGCAATCCTCGCTGCCACTTCTGTTTCAGCTTTTGGGATATTTCCAGTTCAGACCCTTCTCTTCCCCTCTCTCTCTTTCTGCAGAGATGATGGCCACCACTGAAATCACCCTGGAAAAAAGAACCAAATATCAGCTCCTTAATTCTCCTGAGGGCTAAGGCTCACCCATACAATAAGCAAACTTCCCCTTGGGCACTTGAAGTCTCAGGAAGAAGAAAACCAGGTCAAACAAAAGGCTCAAGCCCTGGAATGCAGGCAACTCTTAATTATTTTCAGGTGGAGTATTATCTAAGTTCCCACTCTGAAAACAATAATAAATAAGTGCATACACACACATATAAAATACTGCTAGCTTGCAAAAACACAGACTCTTCAGAAACAGTGTGTTTCCTTCCAGGAATATTTCTTGGCCTGATAAAAGTCCTGCCCTACGAAGCTTCATCTTAGGTCACCTTGGCTGTAACACCACTAGTATTAAAAAAAACCCCAAACCAACCACAAAACATCCCCACCCCCCACCCAAAAAAATACCAGACCCCACTGTGTAGTTTCATGACTTTATACTACACTTTTCCTCATTTTTTCAGTGATAACTATATCACAGGAAGGCTTTAGAGATTTATCCACGTATATTTGCTCCTATACTTTCAGGGGAACAAGACAGCAGGACAAATGCATTCATAGGAATTGGATGTCCTATTTATTTTTGTGAAGCTAGGAGGAAGCAATATTTGTTTTATTCTCCATATGCAACCAAAATGCCCAAAAAAGTGCCCTACAGAACTGTCGCACGTTCCAGCTGTCATACAGCTGGAATATTGTCCCTGGGTAAGTGGAACCCTGCACAGAACGTTGTTCACCAAGTGCCCTCTGCTGGCTTTTTATTCCCCCGAAAAAGTGTCTCTTGTAGCCACAAACCAAAGCGTAAAATAACAAAACAGGCTTCTCAAACCCCGACTTTCATTTCTGCTTTTAGAAAAGCACCGCTGCCAAATTTGTGAACACTGCAACAACCCGCAAAGAAACCCTTCATAAAACGGGGTTTGCGTGTAACCATCAATGAGGCAAAAGGGGACGGGCAGAATCACAGCTGGCAGGCAGCAACTCCTCCCACCCCTCCAAGTTAACCCTGCAAGCACTAGAAAAGCAACTCGAGCAGGAACACAATTACTACAACTACCTTTCAGTAGCACAAAGCTCTTAAACGTTTTCCAAAGATGAGAAATGTCAGGAATTCATAAGCCAGGTATTGCATGACTCCTGGTGGAGGCTTCAAGACGCCTCTTTCACTTCTTATTTCTGGTAGCATTTAACAAAACATATTAATCATAAACTCCTGTCTACTCGGCTTAAAATAGCAAACCCCTCACCAGCTCCAATCCGCCCTACGGAAGGAAAGAAAAATCCCAGCTTTGCAGACAAATCTCTAATAATACTCTCTAAGGGCACATGGAATTTCCCTCCAAATTTACACTGGCTGAAAGCCAAGATGACAATCCTACATCTTCCACCGAAGTTAAACAACTTTCTACTGATAACAGAAAAACAAAACCAAAACGAAAAACACTTAACAAACAAACACAACCAAAAAAACCCACAGCACCAAACCCTGGAAAAATGTGTATATCAAAGGTTTGGAACCAGCACATTACTGGGAAATTAGAATTTTAAAAATGAAAGGTAATTCTGGTGCATTATTCTTTCTCCCTTAAAAAACACAATTCTCTCTAAATTCAGAGAAATCAAAAAGAGGGGTAAAAAGAGCTGAGGACTGTAAAGAGGCACCATCTGGATAATCCAGCTACCAACTTCCCACAGCTGGTGACTGATTGGTAACAGCAATTTCTTCGAAAGATCATCTCTTTCCTCAGGGCACCTGAATCCAAGATTCAGAATCTAAGCAAGCTTTGTGCCACCACAGCTGCACTTACAAGGAACTGTAGATATGAGAAACCTTCAATTCCAACCCTCAGCCTTGCTGTGGTGAGGGAGTTCATCGGAAAGTTTAACCCAGAGCTGAGTTCTTGCAGCAGAGGAAGGCGCCGTTTACACAGGCACAGCAGCTGTTCTTCTGCTCTGGGGATTTCAATACCATTTCTGCTGTGTGATATTCTGTTACCAAATTCCTTTTAAACCTCCTGCAGATGTGGGAAACACATGCACTTTAAAATGTTACTACAATTTATATGAACAATGACCTCCCATCCTCTGCTAAGCCTCTGCATATAAAATTGATACTAAAAATATCCACTTTGCACAAGCAAAGATTATGAGAGTTTTTGCACTGAATGATATAGTGGCAGTGTGGCTTTGTCGAGGTGGACATAGAAGCACACACTTGTTGTAATCCAAAGTTGAGAGGGATAGAAAAGATTTTTATTTTTCTCTACTGCTATTCTTATACCTCTTTACAATGGCTGTGGCTTATTGGGATTGGCTGCTTAGCAAACAATAACAAGGCTGTTTAACAAACAAAGACCATTCAGGTAATAAAACAATTAGCTATACAAGCAAAAGTATAGTTGCTACATATTATCATATTATCCACAACTTCTTCCTGGTACGCTCTCAATGTCCCATAACAAGGACCTCCTCCCCTTGCGTCCAGAACATCTTCTCTCATTGATTATCTTCTTGGCCTTCTCTGTGAGTTTCACTGAAGTTGCAAAATTTTCACTGTAAACTCTCACGGGTAAATTCTGACAGGTTTCAGGTCTGACTCTGTGAGGCCCCCAGACCAGCTGTCAGCCTCATCAGGTCCCCCCTTTAGTTTTTGTATTATAAAGGTAGTGTTTATTGACTTTTGCAGGGCCCTTTGCAAAAAAGACAACAAACACAGTACCAGTAACAATAACAGAAATACAACAAGTAAGATTATACTTCCCATTTTCAATAGATCCTTGAACTATCCCGTGATACTCCAGTCACTAAACAATGTATTAAATCAACTATCACTTTTTCTCAACTTTTGCACTCCATTCCGTAGTTCCTGAATATTTGCAAAAACTGACTTTGAATGATCTGACAAATTCACACAGTACATACTGAATTATATAGTGGCAGTGTTTTAAATTCTGTTTCTTACCAACTTGATACTGAAAATTTCATGAAGAATTTGAGGCATAAACAAAAAAGGTTTCAGATAATGTCCAAAATCCACTTTATGAACCATACCTACTTTCACAATGACTTGGTGTCTGTGTACGATTCCTCTGTAACCTCACTGGAGTTGGTGATCTGCACAGGGAATCTCTGAAATCCCCCAAGAAAACAGTACTAGCACTGAGGTACAAATTCCAATCTTCTAAATCCAAATGGAATTTCTTTTTTAGTGACAAAAAATTAATCACCAAGAGGGTCCAGAAGCAAAAATATTTGTTAATCCCTGAACACTGACAGAGCAAGATGAGCATGCCCAACACTCACACTCAAGCTTCTCTTCGCTCCCCCCAGTAAAAAAATGTCACTTCACACCCTGGCAAGTGTTCAGCCACAGATGGCATTTGCCACACACCAACTCAGTCTAAGGCTTGTAGATTCATTTATGAAGCACACAATTCTCCCTTACAATATGCGTTCACTTCACCAAGTCTGTTGTGGAAGAGAAACTTCAACCCATGATAAGGGTGCCATTTTGCTTGTCTGTTTGAATTTGAGAAATGTGTCCTGCTCAACAAAACAAAGGTGATAAAAAACTTGGAAGAGGTGGAAGAGATTCTGCTGGATTCTATATGGGAAAAATGTACATAACTGGTGAAGTGAAAAGCAGAAAACTGCTAAAATAACTTAACGCTACACACCCAGTTTAAGCTATCAAAGGCAGCTCCCAAACAAAAGCGAAAGGACAAGCACGAGATCAAGGCAGGAATTTATTTATTTATACATCATTATTCCAGACATTCAGTAATACTTCTTTGGAGAAAGCTTTATTACCCTAAAGCAGGGGAAGTCAGGATAATTTGAGATTGCTTTTTCCATTCACTACTTGTCATACAACTGCTTTAACAGGGATGCTGTCCTTAAGAGTTGTGCGTCACGTCAGCGGTATTTTCTTCTTCATTTCAAGACCTTTTAAAACTATAATGGGCCAATGGATGAGTTTTTCAAAGTGCTACTGTTGTGGCAGTTGTGTCCTGCTGCTGATTGGTGTTCAGAATGACTTTGTGAAAACGGGGTTCTTTCAAATAGAAACAAAAAAAACCCCTTTTCATTAATACCGAGCTAAATGAAGGTGTGGGAGATGTCTTTTCCCTCAACAGATGATCCTGGCTTTTAGTTCCCAGCCACAGGCCTGAGCACATACACCCTGAACCACGCATTCATTCCTCTCTACTCCCATTCTTCATCCACTAGATACGCTGCCATGTGCCAAACCCCTACAACACATCTGCCCTCAGCTTCTGAAAGGGCCTCGAGTCTCTTTTTCCCCCTTAGAACTGGTTTGACATTGGTGTGTTGGGAAGACTTGTTTCAGAACACATCCAGACCACTCTCTCCAGATGGAAAAGCTCAAGAAAATGCTCTGTGTCCCAGGCCAGGCTTCTTGTCCTCTGTAATGCCCCTCTCTCAAAAAGGCATGGAAAATCCTGCAGCTGGGAATCAATCAGCTTCATATCAGCATTCACTAGAGTGTGAACAGGACAAGCAGGTGCAAATGTCTCCATTGGTCCATGATATGTTTGATACTACACCCTAAATTTAAACATTTCTGATTTTATTTGCCAGTTAATTTTAGCACATTCTTTACCATTGCCCCAATGCCATCGAAGATATGGTGTAATGCTGTTTCACACATAAATGCTGGGGTGGTCACCACCTTATTTTTTGTATCCACATGAGCTTCGTAAAAAAGGAGTTAAGGAAAACAGAGCACTTGCAGATGCTGCCTGCAAAATGAACCAGCACCAACAAAACCTCACAACTCCATTATCCTATAAAAACTACCTCCAAATATGTTATATCATACAGCTGTAAAGACAGCTGCAACCTATAATGCAAGGTATGACAAGGTATTTTTGCCAGAAAATACAAATGCTGCACGAGAAACCTGTGGAAACACCCAGAAACACAAGAACACCTACAAAATTCACTGATTGTAATCAAATGTCTGTGAGTACAGTCTGACTGCAGCATTACACTTCAAGAGAGGAATAAAAATCTCAAAGAGAACTGACCAGCTGTAACTCATGCCAGTTTTATGTGCAAATTCATTCAGCACTTAGTGCATTACTGGGTGTCCACAGGAGCTGACTGAGAACAGCTTCTAACTCCCAGTGTGTTGCTGCACAGTAGCAGTTACACAGCTGTGTACAGAAGAGTTTCTAATCCTGTACTGCTACCTGCTATACACTGCACATTCCCATGAAAATCTAAGTGGAAAAGTACAGATCTTACATGTGTTCATTCCTTTACTGACACATTTCTCAACTGTCTCCCAGCATGGAAATTACCAGGAAAGGATATGGTTACTTCTTTCACACAGTGCTTTGCTCCCAGCTCTTTGATGGCTCCTGCAGTCCCAGCATAAGGCCACTTGCCCCCTTCCTCTTCTTCGTGGCCCACAGTTACTTCAGCACCAGAGAGCACCTTTGCTGCCAGCACTGGGGAAATGCAGCACAGGCTGCAACAGAAGGAACTGTAAGAGCAATTCTACAACAGCACTATTCCACAACTTGCTCAAAACTGAAACAATTCAAATGGACACAGCCTTGAAAATCTGAAAGACATCACAGAGCAGCTTCCTCTCAGCATTTCCTCAGCTTTGACAAACACCTACACCACACATCTTGAAAAACACATTCACAAAATAGGCTGCAAATGATACAAAACAGAAGATACTTTTTCCAGTTCCAACAACAACAGCAGCAGGTTTCAACAAAACACAGGTTGTCTCCATGCTCACACTTTCAAACAAATGCCATCCAACTCACATACGTACCCAATAGGTTTGCCTGCTTTGTGGAAATCTTTCAGGACTCGCTCAACTTCTCTGTTCACCTTGCAATCCTTCCCATCAACAGCAAAGGTAGATCTGTCACAACAAGAAACTTACACAAAGCAAAGTATAAACCTACAAACAGAGGTTATTTGCCTATCTGCCCTAAGACTGGCTCCAAAGGATCATCTCAAACTTAACAGCTACTAAAAAGTTGTTTAAAAACACTCTGTAGATGACCATCAATGCTTTGGCCAAAATGTCTCTCTTTTAAGATTTTGGTCTGCCAGAAAGTCCCTTACTTAATAAAAACATCTAGAAATGAGAAGTATCACCTCAGCTTTCTAGGATTACTGAGAAGTTGAACAGCAATCTTTTCAAAGAAAAATACGTAAGAAGAAAAGGGAAGTAACATTCATGCTTCTCAAAGCAAACAAAAAAGCATGTCAATAGCAAGATAATCAGTATTCCACATGGCTAACGCTTTTGGTTTCCTTTTTTTTTTGAGACAGCTGTTGTCTTACATTATAAAACAAGAGTGGATTTTTTGGGTAGGCAGAGTGGAAGAAACAGAATAATAACATTACAAGCACCTGAACTCATGGGAGTTTTACCTTCACTTCCCTCAGACCCAAAAAGAAACACCACGAGGGGGAAGGAAGAGGACTTCTCGTGCATTATCTAAACTTTTGAATTCTCATCAACATTGTTCAGAGAATTTAAAACAAGACAATGACAAGCCTTTGAAAGGCGTTATCCTTATTAAGTAGGAGTTACATATGTAGTAAATAAGGCCATTTATTGATTTTATTGTGTGAATCGTGATTCATAGAATGATAGAATGGTTTGTGCTGGAAGGGATCTTAAAGATCATCTCATTCCTACCCCTCTGCCATAAGCAGGGACAAGTGCCTCTAGACCAGGTTGCTCTGAGCTCCATCCATAGTTAATTATGAATATTTGGTTGAGGAACCTGATGCTTAGTTGGCACTCACAAGTTTTTGGCAGCTCCGAATCCACCAGGGAATATCACAGCATCATGGTCTGCCGTAGTGAGCTTAGCCAGGCTCGCAATTTTACCACGAGCAATTCTTGCAGATTCCACTAAAACATTCCTTGAAGAACCAGAAATAAAACAATGTGATTAATTAAGCATTTGCACACAGAAGAGCGTAAATAAAGTTTTGCAGAGGAAAACGAGGCTGAGGAAGGGAGGAAGCAAGAACATTGGTATTTAGTAACTGCAGCTGTACATGGTTCTGAAATGCTACTGCTGGGAAACACAGGCACTGACAGACTGTACATAATCAAGTTCAGAAAAGTCATGTAATATCTTCTTTCCAAGAAAACCATCACAGCTGGCATAAAGCTACTAAAGGCATTCAGCAAAGTGCTACCAGAAGCATTACAGGCTGCTATGTCTGAAGAATGCCTAACACATCATAGACTTACCTTGACTCAGCTTCAGCTGGTTGCCCTTTACTGTGGTCAATGACATGCATCTGAGGGACATCTGGAGCATACATGTGAACCTCAGCTCCCCCACGGCTCAGGTGTACCAGGACGCTACAAAAACGGATATAAAACGTGCAGAAAACTTTTATGGGAGAGGCTTTATCTGGCCCCCAAGTCTTGCTACAAATATTCCACCACCTGATTTTGAAAGATGAGAAAAAACACATATCCTACCAAAGCAGGCCACCAGGAACAACAAATGCTTCCTTTTTCCAAGTCCCCAGGTATTATGGAAGAATCCCACAATTAACATCAACATTTAATCTAGATCTAGGTGACACATCTCTTACTAATTCACAGTAAGAGTCAATTCCACTTGAGCATTAACAATGCTGCTGTTATATTTAGCCCCAGAACGGAAACTCAAAGTGATTCTGAAATTAAGTCTGTATTTAACTCTCTTGAGATTGAATCTGGAACTCTGAATTTCTATTTCTGAAGAGAGTCTCTCTCAAACTCAGTGTTCTGGCATCACGTGCACGGTGCAGCATCTTTGGACAATCACTGAGTTCTACAAGAATGCAGCCGGAGCTCACAATTATGCTGTGAGAAAACTGTGAGAAGGCTTCATCATACATCTCTCAGGGTAATTCTGGTGGCCAGAGACAGCAAAACTAAATTAAACAGACTGCTGCAATGTAATGGAGACTTTTTTTGAGCCTACAGTCCCATAAAGCAACTTACGCTGATGCCTCATGGATTTCTGTGCCATCGTAGACACCACAGCCAGACAGGACCTGCAGTGAGAAAATAACAGAGTATTGCAGGTGACACAAAACTCCCTACAGGATCTTTCACAAGGTAAGATTTTAAAAAATAGTTAACAAACAACAAAAAAACCCCAACTTAACAGCAAGGTCTTTCTATGCCAGTGAACACCATGCTATTACCACCGGTGTCACCACTTGACACACTGCAGAACTGGCATTTCCTATTTATAGCAACCCATCACAGGGCTCAGAAATAAGTACTATTTATTTCCTGGCTTATACATTTATCCCACAGTTAATAAACTGACATGTTACCCTTAGGTACATTTTTATTGCGCACACAATGCGTTGTTCTGAGTGTCATTCTCCTCTTTTATGAAGGGTCCACATCCACATGAAACACCTTCTCATCCAGGTGCACATCAATCAGAAGAGGGACAGAAATGCACTTTGAGGGGGCACTTAAAATAAACTACTTTACCTGCTGCTGTATTTTACCTGAGCATCTGCATCAGAGATCAACAGCTAAATCACTTTTAATGTAATAATACAATTACACTGTATTAGCCATATTTTTCTTCAACAATGTGGAAATAATACTTTTGTTTATATACACCAGGGAGTTAAAGAGCACATAGCAGTCAGCTTTCCTTGTGTGGGTGGCGAATCTGACAAAGTAGAGGAGAAAAACCATTTTTTAAAAAAAGCTACTATAAGAACGAAACAAAACCAAAAAATCCAATGGATTATCTAGTTCCTGAAAGTATATAGATGAACTCTTTTGGGGTTTTTTGTTTGGCTCTTTATTTTGAAAGAAAAAAATCCAGTAAGGAAGTCAATTTCCTTTTCTCTCTTTTTATTAAATTTTTGTTTTTTACTTTAATCTCTTCCCTCCTGGTTTTCCCTCAGTTTTTTGAAGCTTGAGAGTTTTTTAATTCAGACACATGAACAGAAACTCACAGCTGAAGAGAAACTCACAACTGAAAAATTCTTAGCTAGAAATGTTAGACTTGAAGGGATTTTCAGGTCACAATACCCAGGTGTCTGCTATCATGGGCATCACTTTACCAAATATCACCATCACTTCACCAAATGAGCAAGATCCATGAGTGTTCTTCTGTCCGTGTTAATCCTGTTCTGATATTTAAGAGCTGCCTTTTACTTCACAACTTCATCTTTCATTTAATTTAGACTGAATAAACAGACAAGCAACTGTGCTAAAGTTATGCTCTGTGAGCAACACTTTTTAAATATTTTTGAACCTCAGTGAAACCAAAATACTGTAACACTGTTATTATAAACTCCTCTATATATAAACTCTTCTGTTATTTCAGTACCTGTTTGATAACAAACCTGTCTTTTAGCGTAGTCAGAAATTTACATCACTAATGTCCAAAATAACATTTGTTTTCCCATCTCCATTTAAAAAGCTGTGACTTGCTAAAATGACAGCATTCCTGTTGGGTTACTTTTTCGCCATTTGGATCAGCATTCTGCCCTTCCCCAAGCCAATTCTGCCGCAAACAGATTTCTTCATGCAGGTAATGCTTTCTTATTCCTTTATGTTTAATGCTGTCTAGACTATGCAAAGCTTGAGCTTCAAAGAGTGTCCACTGAGTTCCAAAACTGAGTATCCATTTGGGACACCAGCTACAGCCTGCATTTTCCTTTGCAACTTCTGGTTCCTCCATCTCCTCGCTTTCTTTTGTGTTTGTAACATGTTTTACCTTACCTTCTTCCTGCAGAAAAGCATAACCCGGTTTAAATATTTTCCTGTACCTTGCCAGTACCTCCCATAGTTTCACTATAAACTACTTCATGTTCAGTCCTCCTGGGCTCCGCAGTACAAGGGAGACACGGAGTTCCTGGAGAGGGTGCAGTGGAGGGCAATGAGGATGAGTGGGGGACTGGAGCATCTCTCTTACAAGGAAAGGCTGAGGGAGCTGTTCAGCTTCAAGAAGAGATGACTGAGAGAAGACCTCATTAATGTGTATAAATATCTAAATGGGGGGTGTCAGAGGATGGACCAGGCTCTGCTCAGAGGTGCCCAGCAATGGGACAAGAGGAACGGGCAGAAACCGACGCCCAAGAAGTTCCACCTGAACATGAGGAAGAATTTCCTTCCCGTGCAGTGACCGAGCACTGAAACAGATCGTCCAAGTGCCCCCTCCAAGTGCATGGAGTGTCCCTCACTGAAGATATTCCAGAACCCTCTGGATACTATCCTATGCCATGTGCTCTGGGCTGGCCCTGCTCGAGCAGAGAGGTTGGACCAGGTGACCCCACGGCGGTCTCTTCCAACCTGACCCATCCTGTTATTCTCTAGCTCCTCACAAATCAACTCCAGGCCAACAACAACTACACAGACTCCAATTTTTACATGTTTCCCACTCCTGGTCTGGCTTCCTCCAAGTTTCTGAACTGTTAGCAGCTTTCTCTTCTCAAATTCAGCGTCTCCCCAGGGCTTCCAGCTGCTGCAGCCACCAGACGAGGCTTTCCAGACAGCCACCCCGCCGAACACTCCCCTGCACCGGCCCCGCCGCAGGAGCAACCCCGGCTGCAAGGCCGAGGGCGGCTGTGGAGAGCCAGACAGTAAAAAAACAAACAAACGCTTCTCCTCAGCGCTGCCCCGGCCCCCGCGGCCCCCGCTCCTCCATTACTCACCACAGCGACGCGGGCGGCGCGGCAGCGCGGAGCGGAGGAATGGAGGGAAGCGAGGCCGCCGGGCACTGCCCGCCGCAGCGCGGTGCACAGGGCCGGGCCTCGGGAGGTCAGCATGGCTGAGGGCGAGGCGAGCGGCGGCGGAGGAGCCGGGAAGCGGAGGAGCTGGCGGCGGAGGAGCCGGGAAGCGGAGCGGCTGAGGCCGACGGGAACCGGGATGGCGGCAGCCGGAGGCCGCTGCGCCCTTGGCGGCGCCGGCGGCGGCTCCCCCTGGAGGCGGGGAGGGGCCACCTCAGCGCCGGGGCCCGCGGGCCGATGCTCCCTTCCCGACCCTCAGTTATCGGGAATGGCAGCGGTGGGAAGGTGACTGAGGGTAAAAAGATAACGGTGCGGATAAAATGGGGGAAAAATAAGCAAGTTGGCAGATATTAGGAAAGTGGGAGGAGCTGCTCGGTCCTTCGAGGGCAGGGAGGGCCTGGAGAGAGACCTTGATAAATTAGAGAGATGGGCAACGACCAGCTGCATGAAGTTCAACATTGGAAAAGTGCTGGATTCTGCTCCTGGGATGGGGCAATCCTGGATGTACAGACAGGATGGGGAATGAAAGCCTGAAAAGAAAGATTAAACTGCCAGAGAGTGTCCAAAGGAGGGCAATGAAGATGGTGAAGGGCCTTGAGGGGAAGCTGTGGTAGGAGCGGCTGAGTCTCCTCAGCCTGGAGGAGAGTGAGGGGAGACCTAATCGCAGTTACCTTTAATATTTATACCTCTCTTCTATTCCAACAGTGAAAAGTGACAAGAAAACAAATCCAGAAGAACAGAATAAGCTGAGAAAATCAGTTCTGGATCATTGGTAATATTTGCAGTATCATCATTAACAAAGCCTTTTCAAGATGTGGCTTGAAAGTATTACAAGGACAGACAATTCTTTGTGTTCAAGACCCTGGTCTTATTAGCTAGTTCTCCCAGCAGTTCACAAAAACAAAGGGAATCAAAAGTTTCAGGTTTTAATGTGTTAATACACAACATTTTAAAAAAAAAGGGCTTAAAAAAAAAAAACAAAACAAAAAAACCCAAACCAAATAAACCACCACATTTGTAACACATTCTCTTACAGTTTATGTTACATTATTGAGTTGGTAATGTCCAAACAAATTTTCACTACAGCATCTCAAGGCTGTCAATCAAACTTCTAAAAAGTTGTAAAGCCTAGTAAATTTTGTCCCATAGTCATATTGAAACCTCACCACATTTAGAAGTCACAGAACTAAGAAGAGTGTTCCAGAAATATGTGCATATTAAATCCAAGTAAAACAACATTTAAAACAAATTGAAAGCAGTCCATTTCCATTTCCAATTAAGAAAATATTTTTATTCTTTTTAAAATTCAGAGTCCAATGTAGGACAAGCCTGCACTACAAAATTCACAATACTTAATGTACAAGGCATTTTTAATGAAGAATAAACTTCTTCCAGTCATACTTCTAACTTCACTAAGAACACTTTTTTTGTTTTCTTACTCAAAATCAGGAATTATGAAAAAAAAAAAGAAATCAGTTAATCAAGAAATCAATGCTGTCAAGTGTTCAGCCAAAGGGTACAGGAAATAGGCAAAAAGTGCCATCCATGGCATATCCTACATTTCCATCACTACCTCCCATGTAACTCCATCACACTGTCAGGAACTGATGCCACTATGAGGGCCACTCATTCTCAGTGAATACCACTGCATAAAATACTGTCTGAGGTCTTCTCCCTCTCACAAAGAGTAATTAGGAACTCAAATTGCCCTTATGGACTTCTTGCATAAGATAATCACTGTCAGAATCCAATTCTTCTTCATCTCCTGCTGTTTCCTCTGACGGACGTTTCATGCCCCGCTGCTGTGAAATGGCCAACGTGTATTTGATGTTGTAGATGTTCCACTCACAGCTGTAAAAATAAAACAGGAAAACGTTGTTTTTCTCCTAAAATAAAAACACCTCTAAAAGAAGACTGTCTTGAAAGTTTTAACAGCACACTGTCGTCCCCCAAATCACTCCAGGTTTTTGATTTGAACTTTCAAATGTAACAATACATACAGTTTTGAAACATCTTCAAAGTGACGCTGGATGTTCTTCTGAAGGAACTGAATCACAGGGAGCAGCTTCACTGACCTTGGATGGAGAAAACATGCAATTTGCAGTGCAATTCGTATTTACATATGGAGATCTAGAACTTTTCTATACTCTCAAGATTTTAACAAGCGTACAACTTCAATGCCAGCTTTTTAAGGTAATCCTAAAGAAACAAAAGTTCTCTGCTTTTGACTCTGCCCACAATGATTACGCTCAATACAAGTAATATACTGTGAGAAATACTTTTTCTAGTGTCAAACTGCATCTTGAAGAGCTAATTCTGCTTGCTGCAGCAATGACAGTTTGTCATTGCTATGACAAACTAAAAATACTACAATACTACAATACTTTCTGAACAAGGGGGAGTTTGTTTTAAATTGTCCTCTTCTACTTTAGCAGCAACAAAAGGAGAGAATTTGTTCCAGTCATTTCAGTAACTAAAGCACTAATACCCACACTGAAGCAAGGGAAGAGTTACAATGCACTGGGTTTTAAATTGCAGGACTCCTTCTCAGATTACCTCTCACTTAGCCCATTTTGTTCCTAAAAATCTATAAATTCCATATTATGGGTGGGCTGAATATAATTCACAGACCAGGCCCATGTAGTTCTAAAGTACTCTGCAGGAAGGCAGAGTACTGCCAGCTAAGAATGCATGCTATAATCACAAGCTAAGTCTGTAAAAATGCAATCAGCACCTGCACATTACCTTTCAGTTACATTTAAGATGAATAATTGTTTAAAAACACAATTGTCAAAATCCTACTATCACTCTTGTGCATTTATTGGCTAAGCAACTTACGTGAAGTTTTATCTGTTATATCTGAAAAATGTTTCTGCAATATATCTTCACAAATCTATTCCAACTCTGTCATACACACATTTTAGAATCTTTTTAGACCTTTAAGATTAAGTCCCAACTGTAACTTTTACCATTAGTAAAGAAATTGTAAAACTGAAGTAGTTCTAACTGTTGTGTACGCATTATCTAGAATGTCAGTAAATGTTAAATAAAAGCCTTAAACTAACAGGTTTTTTAATTTAATATTGTTGTCAGCATCTTGACTTTCACAAGATCTTACCTTGTTTTCAGCTTCTGTCCATGCAGCATGAGCAACTTATGAGCCCAAGTAAGATAGAACTCCAAGTGACAAGAGGTCTCAAATGCAGAGGCCAGGAACTCCAGTAACTTCTCCACATACAGGTCTGGCAGTGATGAGCAGACAACATCAACTGTGCAAAAAGGAAAAAAAAGCCCATAAACACTCAATGGAGTTATTATTTGGAATACCATGAAAGAGACCACAGGAAAGCATAAGGGGACGGAGAAGCAAGCAGTGTCTTGGCAAGTGGTGGATATTTAGTGCTGTATTTCAGGGTACAGTACCACAGTCTCTACGGGGAAAAATCTTCCTTCTTTGGACCTTCCAAACACTACTGTATTTAAATGCAAGAAATTAACTCTTCCCTCTCCAAGTTCTTCCTCCTAGCAGAGTATTCCTCCCCAGCAGCTCTCCTTCAAAACTTCCACCCTTTCTTCCTCCTTCAGTGTAAAAGATTTTATTGTTGCTGCTCCTGACTTCAGCCAAATTTCTGTATTCAGTGGAACTAGTTATGCACAACAGAGGCAGTAAATGATACTTGAGAAGACAGCAAAGTCACCTGCCCACACAGGAAGTGTCTGAATGCCATTAGCAACGGCACAGCACAAAGAAACACAATTTAGAAGCATTCAAAATAATCTCACATATAACTAAATGACCTCGTTATATATAATCCACTCTCATAAACAGCTCTGGCTTAAGAAACAGGCACACAATCATCCTGTTAACAGTGGATTATAACAGCCTCTCCTCAGCTGTACTCTGGCCCTCCAATCCTTTTCCAAGCCCTCCACCAGATTCTCCAGAATACCACTGTCTTTCTTGTGCTGTCAATCCCAGAATTAGGCACAGTACTCCTGACGTGGTGTCACAAGTGCTCAACAGACGAGATTCATCACTTTCCTCAAGCTGCTGACTACATCCTTGTTACTGGTTAATGGTCTTCATCACACAGGCACAGTGCTAACTCATGTTAAACTTGCTGTGCCCCTCTAACATCAGCTGCTTCCAAGAACTGACATCCAAAAACTTTGCCTGCACATCTAAGCCTGATCAAATTCCATGCCGAGAAGTCACTAAATGAGCATGAAGTAGATTGGTGAAATTAAAACATAAATTAACATTAAAAAGTCTACCTTTACACCTCAACTTATTTTGGCTTGCACATGTCTGCTTACAGCTAGCTCAGCCCAATTTCACGCAAGATCCACCCAATCCACCCACTCACCTTCACTGCTAGGGACAGTCTCTATGACCTCCTGAATTAACTTCTTTTCATTCAGCTTGAAGGCCATGACGATAGCCATAGTGTATGCCTTCTGATTCAGTGTTTTGTGTATATTGCTGGGTGTGACATCAATATCCAGCTCAAAAGGATCAAAAATTAGCCCAGAGTCCAGTGAATAGAGCAGGAGACCCTCTGTGGTGGTAGCTGCCCAGCTTCGTCCTAGAAGAGAAATAAAAGTATTTAACAACAAAGATGATTGTTCTAGAATGGAAACAGAAGAGTAATGATAATCCTCCAATGCTCTGTGCTTTTGATTGTTTCAGATGGAATAAAAAATCCTAAATTAATTGTTGATACTAACCTGTAGGACAGAATCGCACACAAGTCACCCTTATTTCTGGTTTAAAGTGTCGATAGCTCATGTCACCTAAAAGAGAAGTTTAGAAGTGATTTAACATATTCATCACAAGTTCACAGCCTAGTTATCAACTCTGACTATGATGTTACCAATAAATAATGTGCAGCATGGTAAAACCTGGCAGAATTAAAGATTGGGTAAGGAAGGGACAGTCCATGTCCAAGAGATCCTACAGCTTAAGTGGTGGGACTGAATTTTGTAATTCTGTTGTTAAAACTGAGCTCAACAAGTCAAACCCTTCTTATCTATGTTAAAGGTTTCGAGCTACATAAAACTAGAAACAAGAGAGCAAAGCCAAAGCCATACCTCTTTTTACTCCAGGAAGAGGGATGGCAACACCTTCGTCACCTCCACCCCCTTCATCAATCAGAGCCATGCTGCCAAATTCAGTCATTTTTCTGCGATCCAAGTACTCCTAGAAAAACATGCAAGTTCCATTCACTGCACTGCATCTCTTCCCAAACCACAAAGCTCAGTTTAGACTGCGGTTTCACATTATTATAACTTTCTTCTGTGTCAAATGCACTGTTTGCTTCCTCAGCTGCAGCCCTGCTCTTTCTGCCCTTCAGGTTCCATAACTGCACTGTGCTAATGCACGGGCTGTGTGGCCGAAACACTGTAAAAAAAAAACAAAACAAACCACTACGTGTAAACGAGATTTTAGGGACCTCTCTGGCCCCCGTTTCTAAAAACCCATCCCGTCCAGGGTTCTTTTTCAGCTGGCTCTCTCCCTTTCAAGCCAGACGTTGAGCTACAGTAACTCACAAACCACTGCTGACAAAGTGTACTTGGAACCACAGTCAAATACAGCCTGACACCAACACTGGAACAATCATCGTTCTCCAGGTAAGGGGATGTTGAAAAGGGTTACTGCAATGTTTCTCCTTCTGATGCTTTTCATCAATCACTTTACTTCTGAAGGAATTTAATTTGGCATTTGGCAATATTCAGAAACAAAGTTTGCAAAGGTCAGTGATGTTGTTCCGTGTCCACATAAATCCTTCATTCCTCTGCTAACACAAAATGACACCTGGGGAGTTTGCTTAGTACAAAATGTTGATAATTTAAATTTTCACTTCCATTTTAAGTCTAGTGCCAACTCACTTAGTATGCTTGAGAGTTCTGCCCATTCAACAGAAGCACACTACAAATCTGGCAAGAGTTTCAGGAATCAATTCCGTTCCAAGAGGAATATTTCCTTCCCCCTCTCTTGCACAAAAATAAACTCATTCTTAAAAAAAAAAATCCATGAATCACACTTAATGAGATATTATACCAAAACCAAAGTCTTGTGGGGGTGAGGAAATGAAAAAAAAGACTCCTGTGCTCACATACCTCCATTGCATCTAAAGAATAGTTGCATGAAATTTCAAATTTTTTCATAAGAATCTGTTCCTTGACATTATATATACAGACAAATTTTGACAATCCACCTGCCAGAATAGATTGACCATCTGCTGAGTAGCACAGAGTCGTAAAAGATCTGGTAAAGAAAAAGAGAAAGCAGTTAATTTCACTGTCACAATCGAGCTAAAAGACATGAGTACAGTGTGAAGACTCAGAAAATAACCACTCCATGGAAAAAGTGGAGATCTTCATTCACACGGTATGTACTTTACACACAAATTTACTACAAAGCATTTGGTGCTTTACTGTGAATCACAAACAATTTAGAACTTCAACAGCTTTTTGAAATACTTCCATACTTCTGATTCTAAATCACAGCTCAGTGAAGGAGTTCTCAAACGACACCCTACACAACACTAAGGACAGTCAGAAGAGCTACAGAAAAACCAATGCCATGACATGTTTGAAAGACATGGTTGAGAGCTCATCACCAAAAAAATACTTACGCTCTTCCAAAAAGTCATTGTTTTTGGTTTTTTTTTATTTTGTTTTTTGAGTAGAAGCAATATGGAAAAAAGAAATAAAAACCAAGGGGAAAAGAGAAGAATAAAACATTTCTCTGATATACTTTCTGGCAGCACACAAATTCAATCTGCCTTTAAACATTACTTCACATGCATAGCAGCAACAGGTAATAAACCCCATACTTCAATTACCTTTCAAAGAAAAATGTAATAGTTTCTACACACTAATGGTTACACACTAGTATTTCTGTAGGAAGATATCTACTTAAAAACCTAACCCACAGCAAATTAACAACTTGGCCTGAGAAGCTTAATATTATGTTGGCAACCCAAGTTCATAACTGACGAGAAAGAACACATGCTCAGAATGATGCTGATCAGGAAAAGAACACAGCAAACTACAAAAGGGAGGCATCTAGATGTCAGGCAGTCTTTTCAAATCCAGCATCAGAATCAAAATATCTGAACAGCAGATGCACTCTGAAATCTTCATGTTGAAAACAAATGGAAAAACAATTCAAAAGCAGCCCAGCGTGGCACCCTCTTGTCACTGCAGCCCCATGTACGTACTTGCCCTTGGCTGCCTGCTTGGCTGTTATTTTATCCAGCTCCTTCCTCCCCATCTGGAGATCGTGCCTGCCCTCAATGGAGCCAGTCTGCACTGCATTTTCATGATCCCAAAATGTTATCTGGCCATTCAAAGCAGCAACTGCGAGCTCCTTGCCATCAGGACGGAAAGCAACAACAAGAACTGCAAAGAATTTAATAATAACAGTTAAAAATGCAGTCAGATACTTTTCTAAGAAAATGCCCTAAATTTTTCTAGGATCTTATCTCAACTACCAGAAAGGCTTAAGAGTAACAAGTACGACAGTACCTTTTCCCTGGACAACATACAAATGTTTAGCTAATTAAAAAGCTGAGCTAGAATTAAATAAAAATATTTACTGCACTGTAGAACAAGTGCTAGAGTGAAGTATCTCAACTTCTGATTTTCATTTCCAAGAACGAGTCTGTCTGTATCTGACATGTTCTGTTGTTATTAACATATTTTACATAGTATTTTTATATTTGATAAAAGATGAGAAATGAAACAAAGATTACCATCTGAGTTCATTGTTAGTGTCTCCTTAGTTCTCCAGCTGTCCAACATATCCCATAACTTGACAGTCTTATCCCAAGAGGCACTAGCTAGAACACACTTCATTGGGTTAAAGGACAAGCTGCTGATGGGACCCTCATGACCTGCTAAGACCTAAGAAGAGAAGCAAAAATAACCTGGAATTAGGTGAAAGAAACTGATATCTCTGTAGCCTGCATTCAGTAAACTCCAGATATAGCCATTAAACCATGCCTAACTTGTCTACACATGCTTAAGTTCACTTTTGAGCACAGGGCATGAAACACACCAGTGATTCTCAACTTTCTATTTTCAGAAGTTTTAAAAAAATTCCCTGAAGTGCTACCTCTATATAAACATCTACAACCACTCCTAGGCACACATTTTAGGAACGCAGTGTGCCATTTTCCTCCATCCTTTCAAAACAATCAGATCAACTGTGAAAAACCAAGTCATTGCTCTGAGAATTCAGTATCTCCTGCAGTTGATAACACTTCAGAATAAAAAAACAAAAAACAAACTGAGAATAAGAGTAACAGAGATTTTCATTTCATGGAGCTCCTACTAGTTGAAAAAAATATCAAGGAAAGAAACTAAACTCAAAACTCAGAAGATCCAGTCAAGTATATCCTGAGTTACTGAAGTGATCTGTATTCCATGACTGTGCCAAATTAAATAAGTGAATCATTGAGCTCTTCTACTTGTACAAGATATACAGGAAAGCTTAAGAATTGAAAAAATAATTGAAAAATCATGGCCCTGCTCTGCTGCAGCAAAATCCTCCATGAAATCCGTATCAGTCTTAATACAGCAACTACAATTTCGTCATTGCCTGCAGAAAATATGTAGAAAAGAACATCTCTGAACAAGGAGGGAAAGACTCTCATGCCCATGTGTTAGCTCAGCAATACCGCTGTTAGTTCATCATTAGAAAGAGCTCATTACTCAAAAATTTTAAAAACTATTTCCCACACAACTTCACGGTGATCTCCATGCAATAAATAAAAAAAAAAAAGCTGAGAGCAATATAGTGTAGCTCCAGTTTTTGAATATAAACATAACAAAACACTTCATGCTGTATTGAAACCCCCCCAGACTAATCCCAAAGTTGCTGAGTATCACCACATTCCACACTGTGTTGAATTCAAGCCCTCCCAACACTGTGGGTCCTTACATCCAGCAGCCTCCCACTCTGCATTGACCAGATGAATATTTCAAAGGAATCCTGGGAACCAGCTGCCACAATCTCACCACTGGAGTCCACAGCTAAACAGGAGAACTGACTTGGTCGTGGGGACGTAAAGGTACGGAAATTCCGGTACCTGTGGAAGAGGCGAAAAGAAATTATGGGAACATTTTAGGTAGATTTAGATATGTGTTTAACAAGTGTATTTAAAAAAGGAGTTCATTTGATTCGCAAAGACTTCTAAGCTACGAACAGAAAAAATATTATTTGTGTAAAATCAGATGTGATGACTCAGCACAATTACAAGATTCAAAAGAAGTATGAAAAACTCTGCAGAAATAGGAGACAGAAATACTCAGAGGAGCTTTCTTCTATTAAATAGCACATGTCAATTTTTTAGAAACACGGGCTTGTTTACACACCCAGTTCCATGCACAGCTGTATTATACTGTGGAAAGTGTTGTTAGGCCAAGTGCCTCCTCCCCATTTGAGCGGAGCCAGACAATGATCTTCCTGGATTTCCAGCTTCTCTGAGGGAAGTTTTTCCAGGATTTTCTTCACATAAACTGGACGGAGTAACAGCATTCCTAATTACTACCTAAATTTAAATCAAAGGCTGAACCAAAAATCAGTAAGGCCATGCTGCTCACTTCAAGCAACCAACCAGCAGTTTGCTGTGTTTTGGGGGAGTGCGAAAGCTGAGGACTAAATGAGACACAAAAGCTTTCATGTGAAGAGTTACCTGTGCAGATCAAAGGCACGCACTGTTCCATCAAGGGAAGCACTCAGAACGACATAACCAGTGGAAGTGAAAGTTACAGCAGTTACACCACTGTTGTGTTCTGTAAAGGTGACAAAACAAAAGCTGCTTGAAGTGTTCCACACTTTCACCTGCAAGACAGACAAGAAAAGACTTCTTCGAATCTCCATCATCAGCAAAGAGAGAAAACAAAGCTACGGCAGCGGCAGAGCAAAGAAAAACTAGTTCTAGAACTCTACAACAGCATGAAAGACTTTCAATAATATCAGTCAGGAGGGCCACAGCTTATCATAAACTGCCTAGGACACATTTGCAACATAAAACTCTAAGTGGAGATAGACACAAATGAAGTTGAAACAAAGTTACTTTTCAAGCAAAGTAACACTTGGTGAGCATCTTGAGCTTCCAAGCTTTGTACCGTCAGGGATAAAGCCAAGTGTCAAATCAAAAACCAACTCTGAAGCCACCACAGAAGTTACAATTGAGATGATATTTCAGCTGTTTTTTTCTTCCTGAACAGAAATGTTATGCCTTTAGCTTTCTGCAGTTTGAGGCTTCTGGGGTCTGGCCAATTTCCAGTCTGAAAGGCAGAAGCCATGAACTGGAGATCTTTTTCTGAGATTCAAAGGTTTTGGTAGGAAATCAGCTACTACTGTTGTCCTTCTTACGTGCCAAGACATTGTGGCAAAACATCTTTTAAAATAAAAGTACCTGTACACACGGCCTATCATTTCAATGCAAGTCATTCAGAAGAAGTTAATTTTTCTTTTAAATAACAAGCTTCTGGAACGGTACATTTTAAAAAAAAAATTGCACTTTTATAAATAATTTGAAATTAATTATTTATCAAAAAACACTTATTAAAAGGGCATGGACTTGGGTGACTGAAGTTCATTCATCCAAAAATATCATGGAACCATAAATAAATTAACACTTAATGAATTGTGTTTATGGCAACTGGACCTATAATAATTAAAAAACTATTTGCTAGAAAGCATAAGTGATACAATTTGCAGATACAGGTAATAACAAAGCAAAATATATATGCTCTAGAGAGAAAAATCAAAACATCTAAGGGAAGAGAGGATAAAAATTTATGACTTTATAATAAGAAAAATAGGTATCAATTACAGTAACAGAGCTTTCTACATAAAATGGAAAGTCAAGCTGCTTAGTACGTTATTAAAAGTTCATTTTCCAGCAATATTCCCTCACTTACTTTCCCATCCTCCCCTCCAGTTACTATGTACTGTCCATCTGGAGAATATGCCAAGGAAACCATGCTGTTGAAATGGCCCTGCTGCTTCAGCACATAGGACTCGCTCTGCCATTCCCACACCAGGAGCTGCCCCAAACCTGTAACCACAGCAGGATTTACCACAATCATGAACACAATGACCCTGCAAATGCAAGTCACAAAACACACAATGGCAAGCAATGTTTAAAAAAAACCAAAGGTTGATGCAGACAGGTTGAATTCTGCATCTTTCAGTCCTCATAAGAGCTTTTTCCTTCATAATGTCAAGGCAATTTCCTCGACAGTTTCCTCCAGGAGCTGTTACTTGGAATAATGTTTTTAGTGCTGCAACAGGAATGCTACCAACCAGGTGATAAATGAGCTGGAAAGAAAAGCAGGGCTGCACTCAATGGTAAAATTTTGGGTTTCATGCAAACCATTATGGACTTGGGTGGGAATGCAGGAACATGCAGGCAGGTTTGTAAAATGCCACTTGCAACAAGTGGCAAAGGAAGAGAAACAGCCCAGAATGAAAGCAGAAATGGACTACAAGGGATCTGGGCCTTCCCCTAACTCTGTTACAGCTTTCCTATATGAAATATGTATTTTTTCCTGTACCAACAAAATACTTTCCTGAATCATCAGAATTCTGTGAGGAGAGATTGATTAGTGATACTTGTTTTACTGTACCTAGACACCACAGATATGAGACTATAAATTATTTAACATTTGGAGTCAAAACTAGCAAGAGGAATTTGGGCCTCATGCCCACCACACTCCTTATTTTTCCATAAGTACAGACTAAAAAAAAATTGACAAACCTGAACATCCAAAAGCAATCCAGTCACCAGTGCAGTTGATAGAAATAGAAGCTATCCTTTGGTCCGAAATACTGAAGTAAGAAAATTAACCAATAAACAAACTTGTGTTTTTACATCTTGTGTGATAACATTTCAAGTCTAATATTTATTAACTCTGTTCAAGTAAGTTGTTTGATTGTTTTACTGAACTTCTGTACCACTGTTACATCAAAAAGCACAAAGTTTATTCCTTTGTTCCACTCAAAACTATCAAACATTCCTCATTCAGAATGAAGGCAGAGTATCTGCATCCCAAAGATGTACTTGCCAACAGAGAGTAAAACTCCCCAAGTTTAAGAAAATAAAATTGGTTTTTTTTGTACATGGAAATTGTTTAGCTAGCATCCTACAGCTACAGAAAAGAATTCTGATTTGATTTCTCAACTTTGACACAATTTACAGATAATTTTACATACGCAGAACTTTTTTTTCAGCTACTATTTTTTACAAAATTAAAGTCCACAGAGTTAAAGAAATCTGCAGCCAACAACCAGGAGCTCCTGAGTAGTTTCCTTATTCAGACCTCACTTGTCCAAAATAACCTATGGAGTGGAATTATATGGTATTTATTACCATAAGTTTATGATTCTGCCTTTCCAGAAATTACAGTATTAAATAGATAGTCATGTTTTAAGATTTTTGTGCTCTGTTTATTCATCCTTCACTACTTAGCATGATGTGATCTCAGTCAAACAAACAAGAACCCTCCCCAAAAACACTTATTCCCTTCCCCTCAAAAAACCAAACCAAAACCAGTGACAACCCCATACCTCACCTCAAGGAGTGGATCAGATTGAAATCTGGAAGCTCGTGGAGGTGAAATATTCCAGAGGCAAAACCAGTGACTAAAAGGTGTGTTTTCTTGTGATAGGCTGCAGCTGTCAGGTTATTAAAATCTCCCTCTTTATTGAAAAAATACCTGGCACCCAAGAAATAAGAAAGAAGCAAGGTGAATGTTAAAGAAAATTATGTTGTTAGAGCTGCATCTCCAAGCAGCTCACCAAAGAGGCTGATGAGCCACCTTTGTGCCATCTCCTGAAGTCAACTGCCCCCTTCTGGCAAGAAATCAAAGCCTTCAGACTTAGAGAGGGTACTGTAATAAAGATCCCAGTTACGCTTTTTGAGTTCCAAACAGTAACACACCACGAGCCAGTATTTCTTATATTATTAAAATTACACTTGTTACTCTGAAGGTGAAAGGTACTGCCCTTCATATAATCAAGCTAAGACAGACAGGAGTTCTACCAGTACTACTTAAAATGGGATCTGCAGTAAATTTCTAAATCCTGGGCAGTTTTATACTGCTTTGAGTAAGTTATAACAGATGACAAAAAAAGCCCAGTACAATAAATCCCCATTACAACTTTGCCTTTTGATAACTGAAAACCACTTACTTTGCAACACGTGAGTATTTGACCTTATTTCTAGTCTCTTGTTCACTTGGATCAGCTTTCCCATGAATTTCTTCACCCTTTGGCTCTTCAAGCAGCTCTTCATCATCTTCTGCTGCCTTTTTTTCCATTGCTGCATCTTTAGGGGGCATGGGCTTCAAACCATCCAGCTCTGTGTCACACTGCCACACACACAGAGCTGCGTCCTGGCTAATTGTGTACAGCTGGAATACAAACACACAAATTATTACTGTCCAATACCTATGCTCTGTGCTCTGCAAAATACGAATGTGGACTTGCAGAAGGGTTAGCAAGTGTGCACTTTATCATCAGGATAATACATTACTTAGTCCTCTGGGATCTGAGGTGCTTTGAACTGGAAATTTAACTTGTCCTGAGAACTGGTGAATTATTGTACCTGCTCTCAGAAAAATTTTGCAAGGACCAAAGGTAACTTGATTACCAGTCAGCATTACAGCTAAATAATTTTTTCATATTTAAAGCTATAATGTTTTTGGGGAGCAATTTTAAGTAACTTACTCCTTCAAATATTCATGGAATTGTAAACTCACAATCACAGTGGGTATTTTCTGAGAGATCATCAAAACAGTCACCTACAGGTAAGATTCTGCTTCAACTATTTTAATATTAAAATTAAAGCATGTTGTGTGATTATACATACATCTAGGCTGTTCTCTTCAAAAAAGCAGGCTACTATGACATCCTTATGGCCTCCAAGAGAGTAGTAGATCAAGTTTGCCCATCGTTCTGCTCCAAACACCCACGTAGACATGTCCTTGCTCCCCACCACAAAGCATCTGCAAAAGAAAAGGCAATTCCAACTAGAACAGTGGACCGCTGGACTCTTCACTGGGTGGAGAATGTTCTGAGCTCAAAATCACCAGTCATCACTCAAATTTTACAAACAACAGAGTTGTAAGCTGAGGGTGGTGACTGTAGCAGTGAGGTAGAAGGGGTTAAACACATTCAAAAGGTCAACCACGCTCACATTCCTAAGATACATTCCTTTTATGAATTATTATGCATTTTCAAGCAAGAATCCATTGCTGACCCCCAGCACATGCATACTTTATATTTTCCAGTCTGCCTAACAATATTTTTTAATTAATGGCAGAATTTTTAAAGCTAGTACAATACTTCAGAGGAAGGAAAATGGGACTGCAACGTGCATGCAAATATCAACATGTGCAGGTAGACAGTGCTTCAGTTTAACAACTCACTTGGAATCATCAGTCCAGTCAATACAAGTGGTTTCATCATATGGGCCATAGTAGGTTTTGTCCAGAACAAATGCATTAAATTCTCTTTTCTTCCCAGGAGCATGGTATAGGTAAGCAAGATTGTCTTTTGTAACCACAAATTTCCTGGCATAAGAGGGGGAAAAAGGCATAATTGCACACAAAGCTGACAAAGCAAACAACTGTTCAGTACAGACTACAATATAATGAAATAAAGTAATAAAAAGTTTCCTGCACTACTGAAACAATAAAAATGGATTGCTTTTGAATAAAAAACAAAGTATTTACAGATTGATATTATCCCCCAACTTAAGCATTATAAAAGAGAAAACCTTCAGTAAAAATCACTTGCTTTTCTTCTTTTCTTCCCCTCTCAACTTCACAGATAAAGCAACCCTGCTGAGCTCAAAATCTCTACACTCATGAATACGAAACATTCCCAGATTGGTCTTCATAATCACAACTACTTTATGGGGTAATTCCTTCTGTTTTGTCCTAAAGCATGCACTCTTCACTTACTTGCCATCAGGGGAAAAGCTGACACTGTGAACCGGGTGGTGAAAATAAAACTGATGTATCACACATTTCCCAATCAAACTCACAAGCAAGGCAGCTCCCTCTGCAAGGGCAGAAAAAAAAAGGACCATGAGAATAATTGAGCTCCCAAAGAAATCATAACTGTAGCACGCTTAGTTTCTTTCCTTCAAGGGATGGGGGGAAAGCACCTCCTCAGAAACTTTTCAAGATAGTGTGCTTAATACTATTCAAATAAAAAAATACAATCCAAATTATGAGACACTAAATTCTGCAAACAAGTTATTTTTAAGTTCTGTAAATAAAAATATCTTCCCAAAAAAATTCTAACATAATTTTTAAAGCAGACCACATCTAATTTTGTGTTAGGACCGAACACCTAGCAATACAGACTGCCCCCTCTCAAGGCTGCATTTTTACTGAATTCTTTTACAAAACAAACGTCTCCTTTGTGCAAGTACCTTCATCAATTAGAATGGCAAGGCTTCCATCTGGAGAGAGCCCCACGCACACAATATTGAGCCGTGTAGCCAGTGGCAACGTCTCACACTTGTTACTGCAACAAAAACACAGAAGAGTAAAATGGGGACAGGGACGGAGGAAGAACATCTCGAAATCAATGAAACATGGTTTGATATCTTCGTTAAAAACTACAGACACGATTTGGATGTAAAACCCCCATAACTTTCTTTAGCTGCCACAATCCCACGAACACCAACTACGCGGGTTGTTCTGTGCAGGGCCAGGAGTTGCACTCGATGGTCATCAGGAGTCCCTTCCAGCTCAGGACGGTCTGTGATTCTACACAAGAGACAGGTTCCTGACGGGAATACAGGCACAGGGAGCATCAATCACAACTCTGGCACACAGGAAGGCTGATGATGCTCTAAGCTTTGCTATATACAAGACAGACGCACACAAGGAAACCATACAACACAATCATATACAAATCCATTTTTTCCCCTTTCTCTTTTTCCTGAAATACACCTTTACGTAATTCCTCTGCTGTTCTCCACATGGATGTACCCACACAACACCGTGACAGGTATTCCACCAGGCAGGCTTCTACCTTTTAATGCTAAGGCAAACGCTTTCCAGGATGTTTTGGAAGGCCGAGCATCCCGGAGAGCCCCATGGGTCGGGCTCCACAACCTCCTCAGAGCTTTATTCCCCCCAGAACCCCCGCGCCGGCAGCGCCAGGCCCTTCCCCGCCCCTCGCCGCTCTCTCACTTCTTGAGGTCGAAGAGGGAGATCCTGTTGCCGACGGGGCTGAGCAGGGAGTTGCCATCGGGGGTGAAGCTGAGGTTGCCGCGGCGGTACACGGTGCCCAGCAGGCCGGAGAACTGCGGGGGCAGGAAGGGGCAGGGTTAGAGGGGCTGGGGAGATGGGGAGCAGGGGAGGTGATGGGGAGGTGATGGGGAGGTGATGGGGAGGTGATGGGGATCGGGGGCTGCCCCCCGCCCCGCGCTCACCCGGTACGCGAAGCGCATGGCGGCCGCACGAGGGGAGCGGGGCCGCGGAACTGCGGCGCTGAGGGGCGGGCCTGGGCCGGGATCCGCACATGCGCCGGGGGTGAGGGCAAACGGAGGGGAGGGAAGGGAGCCGAGTTGCTGCCACAGACTGTCAGTGCCGGGCGGTGGCACTGCTGTGTATCCCGTTCCCCATCCACGGGCCCGCCGCCACCGCCAGCACCCGCCGCGAGCCAGGGGAACTGTGGTTCTTTTTAGAAAATATATTACGGTATTTATACTTTTTAGTAAACGGCTTGGGGTGACTGCGGGATCTGGGCCTGTTTAGTCTGGAGAAGAGAGGGCTGAGAGATTTCATCAATCCTTGTAAGTATCTCCCAGGCGGGTGTCAGAGGATGGTGCCAGACTCTTTTCAGTGGTGCCCAGTATCAGGATGAGGAGCAATGGCCGTAAAATAAAGCACAAGGAGTTTCACCTCAACATAAGGAAGAATTTCATGACATTGACGGTGGAACAGCTGCCCGGGGAGGGTGTGGAGTCTCCCTGTCTGGAGACATTCCAGACCCACCCGGACACGTGCCTGTGTCACTGCTCTGGGTGACCCTGCCTGGGCAGGGGGTTACACTGGGTGATCTCCAGAGGTCCCTCCCACCCTGACTATTCTGTGATTCTGTAATTAGAGTGAAACTACAATGAATACCCAGTGTATAGATGTGGGAGGTTTATTTTAAAGCAGTTTAATTGCAGTGGAAAGGATGTTGGTGGCCGGTTTGGTTCTTTTCAGTGAAAGTGTAAAAATATCACGAAGAAAATACATAAGGAAAAGAAAGAAAGTGAAGGATAAGAGTAGATAGTGGAGAGGAAAGACATCACCACCCATAGATCTATTGATAAGACTTGATAATGTTGTTATCTCTGTGTCCCTTGGTCAGAGTGATAGTCACAGTCTTGATCCTTTGGGGATGGGGGCCCACAAAACAAAAAGTTCCTCGGGTTATGTACATTCAGGTTAGCATTGGAACACCCAGATCCCTCCCCAGGGAGGCAATTCTTCGTGTCTGAATCAAGACTGGGGCATGCACCACCTTCTGAGGGAGAGTTCCAGAAGGTGTCACAGGGTGCTTTGGGGTCCTTGGTGGTCTCGTTCCCCCTCTCTTGGTCTTGCCCACTCCATGACCCCACTTCTGCACTTGCACTGGGGGTTGCGTGGCCACCATGGACCTGAACAGCAAAACTGGCACCAGAAGGGTGCTGCCCTACTTTCAAATTTCTCACTTGAATGGTTATTGGTGTTTGAGGCATAGCAATCCATTAAATCCTTACTGGCCATGGTCCTTCAGCTGCATCCCTGGATAATCACTCAGAGGTGTTAAAGTAGTGTTGCAAAATGTGGAGTATGTCAAAATTAAGTCAGGATGTTCTTTGATGCTTGATCTTTGTGTACTTTCACGCCTCATCAGCAAGGAAGGAGAATTAATTGGTGGAACAGAGAGCAGCGTCCCTTAGTTATGGATATCCTGGAACTAATGAGCTTTCAGGATGCAGTAAATGTGGATGTATGTCTGTGTGTATGTTCCCAACTTGGCAAAAGACTCAGGTCCAGGTATCCTATGACTGAACTATCTCCATTATAATACTAAAAGTCAGGCCTACAGGGCAAAAAGACCCTGCCCACGTGAAAAACCTCCCCTGGTGCATGCAGAGAAAGCAGCTGGGATTACACAACTTGTGTGGAAATTATTAACCATTCATAATAGAGGGGCTGTACTTGGGAGGTTGCTAACACTGAACTTCTGTGTATAAATAACAGCAGGAGAAGTCTGGAGGGGTGTGCTGGATTTGTGCAATACCATGGAGCTTCCAGGATCATGCGACTCTGAAATAAATAAATAATGTCTCCCTCGAGTGTGTAATTGCACACCTGGTAACGAATCTGATTTTTGCAGACAACAGCTTTGGTTAAAACAGATGAAACAATCACTCCTCCAGACCAAAGAGAACTCACAGCAGTGGAGAAGTTGATTTCTTTTTAAAACATGTATATTTAGAACTGTAACGCTTACAATTTCATTAAACAATCTTAGTACAATGTGTTTAATCTAACAGTATATTACAGAACAATGTGAAAAATGATTTAATAGCAAACCATGAAAATGGAATTAATAATACCTGCAGTGTCAAAGTCACTAACTTGTTACCTTTTCCAGTCAAAGAATCCCAGCAGTCATTCGCACTAAATGATGCTTTGGGTTTTATCCAGAATAAAATGGTATGATTTCCACAGAGAAAGGGCATTCCTTCACAGAAAGAAGATGCATAATAAGAACATTTTCAGCTAGCAGGTCTACTTTATACATCTATTTAGAATTTTTAAATAAAAAATAAATTAAAAAAAAAAAATGTTTAGACCAGTGCAGGGTGCCTATTCATTTTTCAACTTATTTGTGGTTCTTTTTGGAAAGAGGGTTTGTTTTTTATTTCCCCTTTGTAATTTAGCAGAAGAAAAAAAACAATAACAATGAAATTGTCTAATGAGCAGCTCCTCACTTTAGTTTTGCTGACAAGTATTTGACATGGGACTGTTTCCTCTGTGGAGTCTGTTGACAACGCACCATTATAGATCTGCAAGTAGAAAAGGTCATTCTCACATTAAATGCACAAGTTTCAATATCAGAAGCAGGACATCAGAAGAAGTTGTAATTTTTCCAGTCACAGGTGGATTTGCAACATTCACAAAAATTACACTTTTTTTGTTTTTACATTTTTTGTATTTACATTTCAGATATAAATAATGAAATTCTTTAAGTTACATGTTTTAACTTTGCTTCACGATTATTCTACATCTGCAAGCTTTCCTATATCAAACCAACCTCCTTCTTTCATCATGAATGCACAAGTCTGGCCTCTAATCAGTAATAATTACACTAAGCCTTTATGATGAAAGGTTGACTGTTCAAGTATCACATCATACTGAAATTTTTGCCCCAACTTAAAAATTGGGGCAGCAAACCAAGCCACTTGGAAATGGTAATAAAAAGAAATTAATCTGGGAACTCAATAAGCCAAATAATTTATTATTAAATTCTATCAATATCTTTCTTTGGTAAGAAATATGCAAGAGGATGACCCAAAGCCCACCCAAAAAAAAAAAAAATCATATAATATGTGACATCACAGTGTCTACTCTGTGAAGGAGAAAGCCTCAGAAAATTAAGGAATTTTGTTCAGTTAAGATTGTTTATAGCAGTAGCTCTTCCATGCATCTAAGTATGCAAATGATGGAAGTTTAATATAAAATTGCAATGGCAGGAATTAACAATGATTAAACAAACAAACAAAACAGAACCAAACCAGAAAAGTAACTGTTACACCAGTGAATGTGCTGTTGTAAGCTCTGTTATGTTTCTGGCACATGTGTGGAAAAGCCTGTAAATTATTACATAAAAATTCAAGATTTGGATAATTATATCATCCAACTCTACATTCTAAAATATGCAGGAAGCATGAAACTAATCTCTCAGCTGCCCGACAAAAATAAAGAAGTGGTCCAAAGATTTGGATTTTTTGCTTTTTGTTGCCCTGTGTTGTGATGCAGGGATGTGACTGCAGGGAGAAAACCCAATAGCTGACACAAAACATACTAAAGTGGCAATATAAACTAGCTGACACAAGCCTCACTGTACACTTAAATTGATACAATTGTCTGGTGCTTCCATGGCCAGTACACGCCAGTGCCACAGGTCTCCTTGGAGTTAATGTTGCAACGAAGACTGAGCAGGTCATTATCCCATAAAGTGCTTTCATATCCAGTTCCTAACGGGTTCCTGGTCTCCAACTCCAAGCTGTCACGTGACGTTGACCTCCAGAACGTGGTCGTCCTTGCTGGGAATGACAAGGATTTGCATCCCTGTGCTGCTGTTGAAGACCTGGCCTGGGGAGAAGGGCTGGAGCCGGGGCATGGGCAGACCCTTGTGCTCCCCGCTGGCCGTGGAATGCAGGCTCCCCCTGCTCCTGATGCTGCTGCTGTCAGCCTGCTCATCCACATTCTTGTCCACAGACAGGTTGTCGTTTTCAATCCAGCTATCTGTTTGAAACAACAACAACAACAAAAAAAAGTTTTATTCTACCAATTAAACAACTCTAAAAGGTCATTGCAGAGCTCAGACAGTCAGCTTAACACATGTTCACAGTTAGTGATCATCTCTGCTGAGGCAACAGTCTGCATGCTTTTGGCCGACACCAGATGTAACAGAGTGAATTACATTGCTTTCAAAGGAAAATTTCCGTAGGATGACCTCACATCTGTCACAAGCTACAGGGATGGACACTGGCAGCTCCACTGACAAATGCTATGTTCTTCTATGAGTGAATTCTCACTACAGCTCTGGGACTACTCAACAGTACAGATAAATACTCTACATGGCTGTGGTAATTTAAACTCTGCATCTAATATGGTTTATATGCCACAAATTTTCAGCAGTTCTTTTATTTTGTACTTAATCCCTTGAAAACTGGAAAAAAATTTCAAAGCTAGTGAAGGCACACAATTTACAGAAAGGGAAACTGCAGGATTAGGGGCTTATCAAAGAGCTTTCACTTGATTATAAATCTAGTGACAACTAATTTGCACACTAATCTTTAAAGGAAATATAAGAGAACAATGCATTTATTATTCCTCCTCAGAGATTTAGGTGGCAACCCAAATTCAAAGTTCCCATTAGAGCAAGTTTCAAATCAGGACTGTGAGTGAAGGTAACAAAGACACCTATGAACACCTGGTCCACATATGACTAAGTCCATATATTGTCAATATATTTCTTGCCTTGCTTTTTCTCTTTACACAAGAGCACAGGGAAAGCAGAGTAATTTCTGTAAGTAGCCATGTGGTCAAAATGGCCTTACCAGCATCAAGCTGCATGGAGTGAGCAGAATGGTGAGGGAGGTATTTAAACAATCTGACATCAGGGAAAGGCAGATACCCAGCAAACAGTGGCATCACTTCCATGTGGACTTTGTGAGTTGCTCGAGGTGCTACAGGCATAGAAATCACTCCAGAACTTTTTCCACAGACTGCCCAGTTACTACTGTTGTCAACAACTGCAAGAATAAAGAGAAAACATATAAAGATCTTCTGTGAAAAATAAAAGAACCCTCAGGATAATTTTAGAGCACTTTGAAAATCTGCATTTTAGCAACATCTAAAAGCCTACCAGCTTTTATGTGTGAAGAGCTGTGCAAGGTAAGAAAACAGCCCTACACAGAAGAGACCATCATTGGGCCTCAAGCATGTGTCCATCCAATCTGAAGAACATTTCTATTCCACTGGAAGGCAGATTAATGAGGAGAAAATAAAATATTCCCAGTCTAGCAAAATGAAAATGGCTTTACTGAGCAGCTGCACCCACAATACTGGAATATATAGGAAGTCTGGCAGATGTCACTGTCAAGAAATTTAGGGGGTAATTTATCAAAATGCTTAAGAAAAATACTCTTACCTTCATACATAAGTTTTGTTGTGCAATATCCATCTGATTCTGTTAATGCTTCATCTCTGTCAACCTCGGAGAGCTCAACAAGCCGGGTGATGGACACCTCTAAGGAGCAGAGCGAGCCTGTTTTACAGTACTCTGCATCCAAGGGTGGGAAGATTTCAGTTTTCACATGGTACAGTGTCTGTCAGGAAGAAAAAAGGGGAGTTCTACTCGTGTTTAAATTGAACTGGACAATGGGTGCAGGACCAACTTAACATGGAACAGACAGATCCTGTTAAATCTTCTTAATGCAAGAATCACTTGTAAGTAATGTTCCCTTCATTATCTTGCTCAGTTTAGGAAAATCATGGAACATGGAATCCTGGAATGCTGTGCAATAAAAGGGACCTTAAAGATCATCTGGTTCCAACCCACCTGCCATGGGCAGGGACACCTTCCACTAGATCAAATCAAATTTGATTCAATCTATTTTTGATACCAGCAGTGAGAATACCATTTTTTCCTTCACTTCTGTGCTTTAACACACCCTTTCAGTGCTCCTAAATGGACACTAATCTTACTATTTAAACAATTTTTATCAGTTTCTTAGCTCCTCCCTTTACAATCAGAACTACTTCATCCCTCTTCCTGTCACAGTCCCTGGAATAACAGTGCCCACATCATCGAGCTGATTTTTAATTCCTACAAAATTAAATTTCTACCAGAAAACCCCACTGTTTAACACAGGTAGTTGTCTTTAAAAACTCCAAAAAGATGCTGGTAGAGGTGCCAAAAATGCTTGTTACATGCTGGTAGGCAAACTCTTGAAATATTGCTCAGGGCCAGTTTGCAATAAACAGGAAGAAAACACTGAAAACAGACAAAAGGACTTAACCAAAGTCTTCTCATGATGCTGCTTTTTACCCAAGCATCATAAAGTGTAACACTGAATTTAGAGACGAGATTAAATAATGTTGATGTAACTTCCGATTAAAGGAATTCTACCTAGCCTATGAGCTTCCTAGCTGATCAAAGGAATAAAAAGTTTGTCTATAAAGGGAAAGAAGAAACATTCCAGATAATGGCCTAAAAAACCCTAAATATTTCATTAGAGAAGCTCATCTCAAGCACTACAAAAAACAACTCTGATGCTTTCAATAGCAAAGATACTTTGGAAATTGCAATTTGCTTTGGGGAGCACAATCTTAAGCCAGCAGGGAAAAAGCAGCTCAGAAATCTGCAGACAATCTCCATGGCACCAACCCAGGAAGGTGAAAACAGTAAAAAAATGGAACAAGATTAAGCTCAAGTGTTACGGCCGCCACCACATTCCCATGGCAAGGATATGATTCCACCACATCATATCAGGCTGCAGTTCTGTCACTCACAAACTGACTTTTCAATGATTCTAAGCAGGTATCAACCTCATGATATAAACAGAATTTTTCTAATGTATTTCTTGATTTTCCCTTTCCATTTATTAGGAAACCATATTCAGTTAAGATATGCTACCATATACTCAGAAGAGTACTTACAAAAAAATTTTCCACTTGGAATTCGTAAGTGAACGGCTTCAGGGTAAGAGACTGTTCTTCAGAGGTAGCTGGACAAAAGCTGACTGAAAACAGGCACTGCAAGGAGAGAGGAAGCTCTTTTGTCCACTTCAATTCCCATACAAAGAATATTGATTGCTTACTGTACACGACCTGGAAGAGAATGTTTAGAGTGTTAGCTCCTTCCTTCCTCTCACAAAGAAGGAGAAATGTACACATGCATATGTTTGTCTGTCCTGACACTGGTACAGTTTATAGAAACAAACTCAGTAAATCATTAGGGAAATAAGCAACCAGTATGACTAACAGTGAATCTTTTTCACAGTGCACATCTTTTTAAAAAGGAAGGATCCATTTCACTGTCAGAATCAAATGTTTCAAAAGGAAACACTTCACATTCAAATGTGCCTGAAAATATTTTAATCTAAAGTCAAATTTAATAAAATTATAGTATGTTCTTATATACTTTTTCTAGGCACCAAGAATGAACAATTTAATATGTTCAGATAAGGCTGAAAGAAACTTCAGGGTTGCCCAGGGAACTTGTGGATGCCTCATCCCTGGAAGTGTTCAAGGCCAGGTTGGACGGGGCTCTGAGCAACCTGGTCTAGTGGAAGATGTCCCTGCCCAGGGCAGGGGATTGGAAATGGATCATCTTCAAACCCCCTTCCAACCCAAACCATTCTATGATTCTATGGTAACAAACTGTTCTGCAACTGAACTGGTTTACAGCTGTATTTAATTGGAAAACTGTCTACCTGATTTTTTTTCCTAAAACCCAATGACAAACTGCAACCGTAAGATGAATAATTTGAATAAACCACCAAGTGACTTTTTACCTGTTGAGATGCAGGGTTGAGAGGTACAAGCTGCAAATCTGTACACTCAGCAGAATTTTTTAGGCTGTAGTCTGAAAGCTGGAAACAGAGTTCTGACAAATTCTGTACACAGACTTGCACATATTTCCTGAAAAACGTGACACAGTTTGTTCAATGAAAGCTGAAGAGTTACATTGAGAGAGTTCATGTCCATAAAACAAGGCTGTAAAACATCCTCTTTCATATTAAACAAAACCAAAGAACTACACAGAAACGGGCTAACTGGGTTCATCCTGTGGTCTTATTTCCAAAACCACAAATTTGTTTTATTGTCATGAAAGAACACGAGAGGAAATGCACATGCTTCCAGGGGGAAGATAGTAAAAGCCCAACTTATATATTTTAAAAAAAAGGCTGCTATAAATATGAGTTATGAAAGCCCAGCTCCATACTTTGTAAGAAGAAAGAAACAATAAATAAATAATGAGTACATTACCGTTTGCCAGCTGACAACAAGGAATGCTTGGCATTAAAGGGTATGCAGAATGTTAATGCAATAATTGTGGAGTAAATCGACCAAGGACAATCAATGGTCACCTAAAGAAAAAAGAGAACACAGTTCTTATTTGCAATGGTCTTTGGCACAATGATTTTGCTTTTCTTCTCCTTTCTAAGCAAGGCTTTTCTCATCAAGTGTCTAGATCCAATGCATCCAGGAGGGGAAGAGGAAAAAAAAATCAGTATGTAAAAACTACTCTGAAGAAATACAGGTTTTTGTTTGCCTGTGAGTGGGATATGAAATCTTAAAGCAGCTTTTCCTGTAAGAACTGACATACCCAGTTCTAAAGACCACAAATAAAGGAAGGGGAATAGAAGAAAGAAAAGCTAAAAGGACACCAATGGCATCTTAGTACAAAAACCTGGTAAAAGTCAGCATCAAATAAACTGCTATAAGATCTATTACTTAAATGTCTTTATAATAATTTAGTATATTAAATACAAGCTCAAAATATTTTAAAAAATGCATTTAATGTATATTTGTTTTAATTTGAAGCAGCACACTTGACTTTATCTTTCCCATGAATCAGAAGCTGGAATTGAAAGACCACCATGTCACCTTTTATAAAGACACAGGTACCCTCCATGCTTCATAAACTGTGTTAAAATACTAAAACTTAGATTATTAGCCAAGAGAACAGTTGACAATTTATTAACCACAGTGTATATTTCTGCTTATATTTACAATTTCTTTACATTTGTAACATTTGCTATGATTTTGGCATATATGTCTTTCGAAGGAAAATAAGTTGCAAACAAGCAAGTTCCCCCTCACCACCACTTCTATTTTGTGAAGTGTTTACCCCTGTGATCCATTACACTTCATAATAAAAAAGTTAAGCTACATCTTACTTTTTGGTCAACAGTAGCCATGCAGTTGTCCTGTTTCTGCTTCTCTTTGTTTTTTCTGTGATTTTCTTTATTTGTAGTATTTTCCTTCTCCACTGCAGATTGTGTGGCCGATGGCAAATACATGACTTCTAGTTCAAATTCAATCACGTGATATGCAGGAGCCACTGGCAAGCTGATGCTTGTGATTTTTTCTGAAGACTGAATCCTTAATGATGACTCTGAGATCTTTTCTATAGTTGTGTAGAATGGGAAAAAAAAGAAAATAATAGAAAAATATGTGGTGCCATAACCACGTCCTAGCAAGGTTTCCAAAAACAGCAGTGAGAAACCATGTTATAAAACTCCACAGTAACCTCTTCAAACCAGCTATAATCTGCACGTGTTAAATATTTAACTTCCCAGGAGTAATGCTCTATCCTTCTGAAACTGCAGGAAGGTAACCACCACATTCCATGTAATAATTCTCCTTCTAATGTTCAGGAAGGAACTAAAGAGGGCAATTTAACAACAAACTTCAAACCAGCTAAAGAGCTACTTTAGCCCATCATATGACACTTATTCAAGTTTTTACAAAGTGAAAGCACCTCCTTAAGTCTCATAATTTCATTTCAAGCAACCTTGGACACACACACATGCAGCAGTTTCACATGCCTTCTGAATTTCATCAATGAAAGTAAAATTGTCCAGCTATGTTTGTAAAAATTCATACTACTCTTCTGAGGGTGAAAATTTAAGACATTTCTTGCACTGAAGTACTCAGTTGCAAATCCCTAAAATTGTTCTTAATAATGACTACTGACGGACAGTGTCAGCGTTCTTAATACTGTAAGTACAGGCTGCTTCAAGATGACTGAACTAGTCAGCCTTTTAAAGATTATTCATTTTTACTTCCTGGCTTACCCCTGGTGTTGGAATAGATCACTGCCTTGCTCTCAGGGTGGTACAGGATGGGCATGGCATCCGCGTTGCTGAGCTGCAGAGTGTCCCCGCTCTTCATGGTGTAGTGACCAGTGGTCACTGTGAACTTCACCTTCTGGGGAATGCCAGCCAAAAGGCTTTCTGAAGGACAGAGCAGGAATTGTTAACAGATTCTAGTACGTGGTTACAATGCACTAAGGCTTGTTAGCAAACAGTTGGTTACACACTGGGGTAACTTAAAAGCGTGGGGTTTTGGTGTTACGTGACACATTAAACCCAGCTCAGATACAACTTGTGGGGAAAACAGTTGGTTTCAACCTGAGAGCCCAAACCCACTGCATGTTGGATGGCTTAGATGAGCTGGCTCTGCAGCACAGAATTCAGTGAAATACAATAACCGCAAAGAATCTACTAAGCTTTTCAAGGTCTCCAGGTTGCAGACAGCTCTGTATTTTCGCACCTGCGATGCCAGCCATACCCACGTGCTCTATTTACATGATCAGCCTAACAGGAAGGCCAGTGTGCACACAGAATCACAGCTACCAGTTTCAGAGGGGTCCCTAATTTCATTAATGCCCAATATGCCTGTCCTTCCTTTGCCACGCCCTGTGACTGGAATGACAGCACAAAATGCACATTAACTCCTCAGATGCAACACTCAATAGCCTGAAAACAAATCGCTACTAACTGCCATTTATACACTTTAATAAACACTACAACAAGTAGTGTTCAGCTGTCCCTGAAACCAATGGATGTATTCAGTATTCATTTTTAATGAGTTTATATTATCATCTCTAGTAGAGAATCCCATTTCTTACTTAGTTCTTATACATATCAAAGGGACTGTAGCATTAAGTTAGGAGGAATTTCGTCACAGAAGGGGAGAATAGACATTGGAACGGGCTGCCCAGGGAGATGGTGGAGTCATTGTCACTGGAGGTGTTTAAGGAAAGACGGGATGTGTCACTCAGTCTTGTGGTCTGGGTGACAAGATGGTGTTTGGCCACAGGTTGGACTCGATCCCAGAGGTCTTTTCCAACCTAATTGATACTGTGATCACAAACCTAACCAATAAGGAGCTCAGTCAACTACAAATGTAAATATTCACTTCTAAGCAGTGAGGCAGCTCAAATCACACCTCGTATTTCAGTGACACTATATGTTCAAATCAATGTTCAAAAGTGATACTACGTGTCCAGAGCCAAACACTGGAATCAGTTGCTCAAAACCAGCCATCACTGGCAGGACATTATGATGGATAATTCAAAAAGCAAGGTTAGACTCAAAATGCAGAGTAAGGCAAACTGAGTAATACTGAAGCCGTGAAACACCTTCTCTAATCCCATAGGAGCACAAGAGGAATCATCAAAGCAGCTTCAGCATAGCCACTGTACCTACCAGTCATGGGCTCCACTTTGAGCTGGGGCTCCTGGGAGTACACATCGTACTGCACGATCGGGTAGATGTGAAGAAGGACAAACTGCACCTTTCCCACTGAAGTGCACAGCTGCCTGAGAGTGTATGTCCCAGGTTCTTTGGCCTTGGAAGAGAACATTTGAATGGAGTTTTCAGTTTAGGAAAATACTTCTAGAACAAACCCTCTACTAAAGAACAGAATGTTCCAGCCTATTTTTGTCAGGTACTTCAGATTTGTAGATTAAAACTATAGACTTGTTTTCTGAGTAAATGACTAGATTTGCACAAAGGAGCACCTTTTACGCCACTAAGGTAAGAGCTCTAGAGTGCTGTCTGATTCAAGAGAAAACATCATAATTAACAAGTACGAATAATCAGAACAACTAATGTAGTAGCTATGCTGTCCATTTGTTACTTCGGGGTGTGTTTTGCCTGGTTTGTTGGTTGGTTCCCCCCCAAAGTGCAACATACATGAAAAAACATTATTAAGTACCTAAACAATAGCTGTGCTTATTTGGTTAATTCATAAAAACAATTATAAAATCCTACAGCATTTATATAAGGCACAGCTTTCAGCTCCAGCTATTGATTTCACACATTCCCCACCACACACCCTGAGCCAACATTTACAAGAAAGTAACACGCACATACTTCATTTTCAACTCTTCCCATACCCTGAGTAATGGAATTCTGGATGTTTCTCGATAAGATTAAAATCAAAAGCAAATTTGTAACACCTGCTAGTATATTTATTCTTTGCTCTTAGGGACTGCTAGGGAATGGGAAGTGTTTTCTTTTCTTCATGTGCCACTTTACCAAGTGTAATACATAAATACCAATGCTGGGTATAATTAAATAAGTCTACAAGTTATGGAGAAAAGCTGTACCAACTCAACATTCAAATCTCATGCAGTTATTTACATAGCAAATCCATACTGAAATTCAGTATTATGCATTTTGACATTAAAGTCACTTCATTTTAGCCCTTAAAAACCAGAAAAGCATGAGTAAAGTAATTCATAATATACACATACTTTAAATCTTAACATGGGATGGGAATATTGGTCTAAAGAATTAAGACAGTGCTTTCTGATCTCTTTTAAGGCTTGGAAAAAAATACTGGAAGACTGCTGTCAGCATAAATAATGCTAATCTTCAGTGTAAAGTCTACAGAAAGGATTAAACTCCCTCTGCATCACAGAAGCACAGTCATTCCTCTTCCTGCAGAAGTGGTGCAATTAAGCATTACTTTAAGAAAATTCAGAAAACAAGCTGTCAGCAGTTTCTATGCTCTGGCCAGATGTGTAATCCAGTAGAAGTGACACAGTGTATTACTACAATGTAATGGATTTTTAGTAAATATTTTGTAAATACTGCAGCTCAAATCCAGAGAAGCTTTCATTGTTTTATCTAATAATACACTGTTAAAATTATAACGTGCTCAGATTTTCCCTTTAAGGACAGGTAAATCATGCCTTAAACAACTATATTGTGGGATTCACACTGAGTAGTCTTCCCAAGCAAAATTCTTTTCTGGAAGGAAAGGTTGGGAAAATAGGAAAGTTATAAATGTAAGGCTGTCCATCCTCCAGTGGCCATCAGATTCACGGCAGAACCAGGCAAATCCAAAGCAGAGCTCTATCTAGCTTTTCATCCATATCTCTTCTCCTGGTGTTTCCAACTGCTTCCTGATCCCACTAAGCCCAAATGCCAGCTCAGTGCAGCCCCTAACAGCTTTCCTCTAGTAATGCTCCTTTATCTGAAATCCAGTTTTACACACATGTTAAATTTATTTCACAGAAAACTGCATTTCCAGCCACCAAGGCCTCTGACATGTCGAAATCCCATTAACTTGTCCCAATCCTTTGAAAGGACGAGAAACCTCAGGAATTAGGGTAGTAAGTAGTTCAAATGACATTATTGCCATTCTACAGATGATAAGATAACTAATAACTAATAAGTTAGTTAGATGATAAGATGACTAATGGGGACAATTTTAATTCTAACATCTTCTAAATTCAAATACTTGCAGCTGTACTTCTTGCAGGTAGGTTTACTACCAAGTGAAAAATTATTCTGCCACCCTCTGTAGAGAAGAACAGGCTGTCAACCAAATTTAACTACACAATCTCTTACTAAAGGGCTAGAAAAAGAACACACATCAAAGCTTTTAGACATTATTCTGAATGAGCTCAATAGTGCAGGCAGAGTTCATGAGCAGTACATTATATTGCACATGAATTTATCATTTAATTTTTGGCAGCAATAGTCAAGATGTTTACAGTAAGTTTAGGAAGGCTGACTCAAATGATTTCAAGTAGAAGAGTCATCTGTACATTTTAGCATAAACACAACAGCATCCTTGCAAGGGAAATGATGGTGTAGAACAACAAAAAGCTGTAAGGGGAATGGATGATCCAAGTGTAACAGGAAGCAATACAGGTACCACTCACCAGCACAATGCTCTTCCTCAGCCAGTATTTTTAATTTTTCTTTCACGAGTGCTACAATCACCCAGCTACAAAAACATACCTGAATACTGAAAGTTATTTTATTGTCCCCTGGTTCCAGTGTCAAGTTGTTGCACTTCAACACGTGAGCCCCATCTTCCAAAGTGACCCCCGAGGGCACGTCCAGGGAAGTGCTGCTCTCCTGCCTCCGCAGGAGCATGTGCGTGTTTTTGCAGATGATTCCTGCTGTGTTCAAGGAGTTGTCTGAGGGGCTCCGCTCGTACATTTCAGACAGCTCCAGTGCTGGCAGGTTGTTTCTGGACAAAGGCAGGCCTGCAATTTCATTTGGGAAGCTGATGACACCATTGGAAGTTTTGTGCTTGGTGAGCCACTCGGCTGTTTTCCTGTAGCTGTTCTTCTCAATGCTGAAGTGAACGTGGATGGCAACCTGGTCCACCTGGACAGGGATGGGCATTTGGCTCAGCAAAGTCAGCTCAATGGACAACTTTCCACCCACGTGGACAACAGCATTTGCAGGGTCAAAATGCAGAGTTTTCAGCTGGGCAAAAGAGTGCATAGGCAATATAACCTTTTGACCTGGAAAGATAAAAACAGGGATTTTATTATTCTCCAGTGCTACTGGAGATCAGTAAATCTTTTCTCTTAAAAATTTAAACCCTAGAATTAAATGGATCAACAACTTTTCACAATGAATCATTTCACAACAAATCAATGCTTTCCAATTTTTTAACTTGCATGAGACTTCAAGATGCTGAGATTTGTTTTCCAACAGTTACTTAGACTACAATTTCCATATCCAGGCTATCAAAACCAACTGAATTAAGAGAGACTGTCCAAGCAAAAGTTGAACATTTCACTACTACAGAACACAGCAGCATTAAGTGACAAACTTCCCAGAGCTTGTACAAGTTTAAGAAACTAATAATCAGGCCGGTGCCTTGAGCCAGCAGCTTTGCTATGCAAGGGGTTTTCATTCCCTTTTCTACATTCCAAAGACAACCCTGAGGCAGTACCAAAAATTAATTAAGAATCAAGTCTAAAGTAACATATTACTTATGGTATATCTATTCATTAAGACAAAATGTCTGCATAAAAACAAGCAGTCTTCAGATCTACAGGAAGTATTCCATAAGAATTTGAATTATGATTAATATCTGACAAGAAGGTATTACTGAAGCAGCATGAAGAATAAAGAGAGGAAATGGGATGGACAAAATAATAAGCTGCAAGTGGATGGGCACAGATGTAACATCAAAATCCAGGAAGTACCATCACAGAGCTGTCACTCGCATGCCAGCAATGAGAGACAAAGATAGGTTAGGAATTGAAAAAACCCAACACACAATAAATTATGGGCTGTTAAAGCAGAGAAACATAACTGAAGGAAAACAAAGATTTTGCAGGATTCAGGATGAAAATGTTAATTACCCTTCGACTATTCTTGATTACTGTAGATTTATAAATGTTTTGGTGATCACAGGTAAAGATCTGTGTTGGTTCAGAAATTATACACAAGATAGTGAACCCAACCAGAAAAAGCCTCCCCATCTACCTTTAGGGAACAACCAGTTTAGAGCAGTTTAAGTTTTAAGACCCAGACTTACCTTGGTTCTCTGCTTGCTGATTGGCAAAATCTAGTATTTCTTGGCAAAATCTTTTGCGTTCCTCTTCTGTTAAGTGATTATCAGCAGCTAAAAGGCTGCTTGTTTGGAGATAACTAATGAAGTTAAGGAACCACGAGGTAGAAACCCAAAACAATTAGAAATTTGACTGAAAACAAGACATTCAAATACTGCTTTTCTGATCTTTAGAGACAAGACCTGGTGTTATCACACTTTTCCACTAGACAAGAAACAATGGAAGATTTACCATCATCTGAGAGTATTGCAGAATCCCAATACTTCTTTTGCAGACGTACTAAAATTATGATCCATTATTAACCAGTGCAATCTTGCCTCATCTAAGAAGATTCATGAGCACAGAAAATTCATTATTTGACAATAATAAATGCAGTGTGCAAGTTAAAGACACAGTGTCTTGCATTACACTGCCCAACATTTAGCACTAAATAATCTCGAGTATTCTATTTTATTCCAGTTTACCTGGAATCTGCCAGCTGTTACAGCATCACTTCCATAACTAAGTCATAAGACATTCTTTAAAATTTTAAGTGCCGGGGATATAAATGATCACTTGAATATTTAGCTAAGAATGCAATAGTACTGGCTCAGATTTTTTATGAGCATTTGCACCGAAGCAGAAAAATTTAAGAGTGTTTAAAAGTGATGTGAGATTTGAAAAGGAGTCTGACATGTATAATGTGTGTCTAGTTCTAAGAACACCCAAATCAACAAAAAATCAGCACAACAGAACAACCCCCAAAATACACTCTATGGTATCTGGTGAACGAAAGACAAACTTCACACAATTCATGATGCACCACTCTCTAGAGCTTAGACATACTTAAAACAAAGGGCAGCAACACATGCAAAACGTGTTAAGTGAACCAGTTGTTAAAAACATAAAAAAGAAAAAAAATAAATAACCCAACCCTCCCCAAATGAAGAGCAACAATGGAAACAAGAACTAACTCAGCTGTCTCAGCTCAGACTCAGAATGTTTGGCAGCCTCTACTGTCGAAGAAAAGAGATACAGAAAAATAATCCCAAGCCTCATTTTCTCCAGTCTTGATTGTTCTGGCTCTGCCTTTTAGAGGATACTTTTCTATTTGCCCAAGCTGCTTCTGACATTCAGCCAGCTGCTTCCTCGTGTGTGTGACCAGCAGTGCCCAGCCCTCAGCAAGGTAGGTTTTCAGTGCTCCCTGAAGATACACCTCTGCCTTCTGGGGACCCTTCTTCCTCCTGGGAAAATAAAGAAATGAGCACAGAGCAATGTAAGAAACTTTGCAGCCACGGAAACTGTCTACATCTTTTCTCAAAGTGGTGATGGGGGAGGAACACTGCAAGTAAATGCAGGTCGAACTGCAGTGAACCATTATGATCTTTAATTTTCTGGTGGCAGATAAACATATGGGCCTTCCTTCACTGCAATTCCCTTAAGCAAGTAGAACTGCAATTAATGTCAATATTCCACGTCAGTGAAAGGCTTTATATCCAGATACATCCCAAGTCAGGGCAAATGAGGTGAAGATACCTCCCACAAATGAAACAAAAGCCATCTGAACCTTCTGCCAGTTAACTAAAAATTTGCTTACTCAAAAATTTAAAGCAGAAAAATACTTCAATGAAAATTTTAGCACCACACAGCAGCTCCATGGCAGTATTTAAACCTAACCTTATTGCCTCAGGTGAAAATTTAAGTTCTTTTAGGAGAATCTGTTGCAACTTGGAGGTCAGACTGCTTAAAAGTAAACACCGGTGGGAAGCACGCCCCAACATATTTTCCAAAAAATCCCCAAATTCTTCTGAACAAGAAAAACAAAAAGATACTGAAAAATGAAGGAGGTTTTCTCAGTGGATTTTAACAACAGAGATAAACACAAAAAACATATTTGGAAATCAAGAATAAAATCCCTATTTCACAGGAGGGGAAAGAACCACTTTGCAATGATAACCTCAAATATGAAATGGATTACTCTCCAAAGACATGTTTTCTGGCTTTTTTTAGATAGATGCAGTCCAAGTATGCAGTTAGGATAACTTTGCATTTACTATAGCCTGCTTCCTAAGGAGGCTTCTGACTTGTTTCAGAGTTTATAGTTATCTTTCCCACCCTTTTCTCCCTAGAATAAGAAAGGATTAAGCTAAAGAACATAGGATAGTTAAAGGTAAGAGTACAAAATCATGAGGTGAGAATTTAAGTCTGATAAAAGAGATTGCTAGTATTCTTCTTTTTTTTTTTCCTGAAATAGGGTTTGTTTACATTTCAAAAAATACTTTTTAAAATTCCTGTTTAAGTACAGTGTATCTTCCTCAGGGATAATATTCAAACTTTTCAAAGGCAATGCATTTAAGACATTTTAAAGAGCCATTTACATATAAAACTCTGCCAAGTCCTTTCCCACAAGCTTAGCTGAGCGAATTCTTCCAATATTTGTGTACATTTCAATGGTGGCATGGGATAGATCCTGTTTAAAAGAAAAGAAACCAGTATAAGCTTTATGTACTTTTAGCAGCTATGTGGTATTTCACACAAACTCATAGCCAGTGACTAAGTTACTACAATAAAATGCCCAGAATGAGTCACATTTGCCCTGAGCACACAACACACAGCAGTTTGTAACAGGTCACCTTCACTCCTCCTGCAGCTGGTCATTACCCCTATCTGTAAATGCTAAGTTACAATCAGAACAATTATTCTCACAAGAGTGCCTTAAAGGAATTTTGCTTGCATTCCCAAATTGAAGTTTATCCCTCATCTTTAAGAGTAATTTCCAATGCCAGCCACAGTGTCCATGTGTCATCTTCTTCCCCTTGCTCACCTTCCTCCCCTTGCCCTAAGCTTTAATAACAGCAGCAAACCTTTCTCACAAAATTAGCAGTTACAACACACACTGACTCTATTCAATTACCCAACTTCTTTCCAAAGTCCATAATAATCTCTGGCCAGATATATATAAATATAAAAAATACATCACATTGTGACAGGACAAAGGGGAATGGCTTCAAACTGCGAAGATTTTTTTTTTAATGCAAATTGATTATCTTAGCTGTGTCTGGACATTTTAACTAATCAGTTCTTCCCCACTGAATACATGGATTAAATATGGGTATGTATAAATGTATATATTTACGTGACAACTACACAGAAAACAATTTTTTATAGTGCATCTGACATCTGCATTTCTGTCGCATAAAAGTGCAGTCATAAATACAAAGAGAAATGGCAATTCCTCTGGCAAACACTACAGATCCCACTTAGTTTCTTAAATTTCAGAAGTTAATGCTGAGCTTAGGAGAGATCTTCAGGTGCATATTGGAACTCAATATGTAAGAGCAACTAGCAACTCTGAAAATTTTAATTTTGATCCAGCTACACAACTAGTCCTATAAATAAATGAAGAACAAAAGTGAAACCCCGTCTCTTCAGACAAAATGTTTTGAGATTTTTTCTTTTGATAAAACTTTGCAAAATTAACTATCACATAGTTTTCATGTTTAAAAAAAAAAATTCCATTTTCCTTCAAGTTTTCCCAGAAAACCTTACTGGCAGTACTGCAAATCTGAGAAATTTTAATGGAAAATTATTTAGGCGAAAAAAAAAAACCAAAACAACCCAACAAAATCTGTCAATCCAAGCCCTCAAAAATTCAAACACATTCTTGTCACAGTCAAGGGTTTTTTGTTTTCTTTAACAATCTTCTATTTGAAAAACAAAACCAGCAAAACAAAAAAACCTGAAATCATTACAATGGCTCCTCAGTAGGGGAGCTGTCAGGAAATAAAGATGCACAACATTAGAATCCTCATTGTGCATCAATCTATGCCAAGTATAACCCTATTATCCACAGATGTCCCACAGTTTATATAAAAAAAAAAACCAACAGTATAACTTTAATCGTGTAATACTCATTGCAAAATGCAAGCCCAAACCATTTAAAAGGAAGCTGAATTCACACATCAGTATTCTTCTGGGAAAGACTCAGTTAATCCTGGATTTGGGATAGGAGAACATGATAGGCATGACATTGGCTTTTTTAATATCTAAGTATACATACCTATAGATAATAACCTCCAGCTCATAACTGTAAATATTAAAGTTAATGCAAATATTTGAAACTTGGGGCCCATACAGGGTTTTAGCTGTAAAACAAATCAGCCTTGAAGTGTTCAGTGTGCAAGAAATAACCTTTGATACTAAAATATGGAAATACAGATTTATGTTCTCAGTGTATCTTCTCAGGTTTGAAAACTCTGGCCCTATTTAATCTACAGTGTAAACACACAAAACCAATATAAATAAGCAAAACTCATACTTACTAAGTAGTGTTTTTCAAAAGCTTCTACAGATGATAAGGCCTCTTTGAGTTTCTTGTAAGGGCTCTGTGATGCATTGGCTTTAGAAAAAAGCAGAACAAGAGGAGTCACTTACAAATGCATTCTTAGAAGAGTCTGTATGCACCCCACTCCACCCCATCCCTGCTTTTTCTCCAGTAGAAAGTGGAGAGAAAACTAAAAACTAGTATCACTTTGTAGCTCCAGGTGCAGGTTGTCTGTTTGCATCTGAACGAGGATACTCTATTTGTTTTTGCAATAATTTTATTTTAAATACTTGTCTGAAAGCTTTAAGAACTTAATTCACATCCAGTGCTGTTCAAGACCATTTACCTAAATGCTGGTAAGTGGAGCACCAATGGAAAAACTTATACTTGCATCAGTAAGGAGATGCATTGGTAATTTAAAATGCTAAACACATATTAAAGAAACCTGTAAGAGATAAAGGTCTATCAACATGTGTACATATAAATATACCGGAATACTTGAAAATTCTTATTACTGATGTATTTATATGCTCTGTATTTAAGACAATGTCATCTATCCTACATTCCTGGTAGTACCTGTTTCAGGGCGTTCTGCTCCCAGCCCTGCTAACAGATCCACAGTCCTGTTAAGGTCTTCTGAATTGGGTCCCTTCTCTGACACAAGTCCACAGAGGTAACCCAGAGATTTTAACTATAAGAGAAACCAGATGCTTGCTTTCAATAGGCTATAAAATCAATATAAAACCCCTCTTATTCTATTACATCGTTCCTTTTTCATGGCTTTCATATTATGCTGCTTACAGGACCTCAAAATTAACTGTTATTCTCACAGTATAGATTAATTTACCAAAGAATTAAATTCCTTATAAGTTACTGACTCAAATATTGGCACACCTGCCTATACACACAGATCCCTAAATGCACAACACCTAATCTGAGTAAATTCTTCTGTTTTTCAACACAAACACAAACAAAGCTCGAGATATTCAGCAATTATGACCAAAGATTATTTCTAATAGCTGTGCTGTATTTTTGAAAACTGAATAATCAAGAAAAGCAGGCAAGTCTGCAGTACAGTAATTAGGAATCTTGCAAATTCACCTAAAATATTGTATTCAGGTGAAAACCTTCCTGAAAAAGAGATTAGCACAGCTAACAGTGTTAACTACCATAAAACCCCTTCTAGACAGCAGCTGGTGGCTCAACACCCAGAATATTGTCTTAAAGAAGATCTTATCTATTGGCCATTTGGTTAATTTACTTAGAAAACTCAATCAACTATAAAGGTAAGCCTACAGAATAAAGGTCTCAGCTTGTCACATTACTCCACACCATAAAAAATGGGGATGGACATTAACATTTTTGTTTAAATTTATTTTAAACTCCACTTAATTTTGTCACTAGTTGCTAAATTTCTTCATTCAGTCAGTTTCACCTTACTGCTACTCATTATCCTAAAATTGTTCCCTTTACCCTTTGTGTTAGAAAAATGATGGATGGGAGAAACATTTCCAACTCAGGATGGAAATTATCTTCCATAGAAACATCTAAGGAGCATGGGAAGAATGTGAGGCATCAATTGCCATTTTAAACAATTCTTTCCTTCCTTTATTCTGATCTCCACCCCCCTCCATTTTTTTTTAGCAATAATTATTCAAAGTGAAATTGTATTTCTCTGCTTTTGTAATAAAACAAGGGTCAGTTAGAGGATTCTTAAGTCTACTGAAATATGAGCAAACTACGATTAAAATAAATAGCAAATATACTACAGGTTATGCCAACAAGAGGATGAATGTATGCTGGTCTTCAAAAACATCCACAAACACCACAGCAGGCTATTCCAGTAGTTTCTGGAGTTCACCTTCTTTCTAAAATGTTCTTCAACAGTGGAAAGCAGCAGCAACCTCATCACCTCTTTCATAGAAAGAAGTGGAACTTGACAAGTTAGGGAAGCAGTTTAATCAAACGGAAAACGTCACTTTGTAACATTTATAGTAAAGGCTGGTGACTGAAAAAATGGAAATTATTTGCCTCTTTCACAAGCCACCAAGGGTAACACCTTCAGTGAAGATAGGGGTCTATTACTGCTGTACTAACATACTGGAGAAATAGTGACCTGTGTAAACAGACCGCTGTAGTCTCTATTTTTAATGGCAAATGCATCCAAATCTGGATTCTTCTGCTGTATCTTAAAATTCACATGCTCTTCCTCTCAGTCAACATGGACTGAGCTCATTCTGGAGTTTAATCAAATCAGTGATTAATCATCAAATCAGTGGTGAGGAAAGGGGGGACGGAAAAAGGGGAGGACAAACTCTTCTTATTCCCAGGCCTCAAAGCACAGTGAAAAAAAGTGGATTTAAACACGGATGTCTCACCTAGACAAGACTCAAGACAATGTACAGAACCCAGTATTAAATTCCACAACAAAAAGGACAACATCTGTTCCAGGGAAACAAATTTTCTACTTCAACAATGTAATACCACCACCCCAACGCATCATTCACTCACCTTCTCAGTGGCATAGCTCCACAGGCCAACCGTGTGGGAAACATTTGCATCTATTTGAGCCCTATCACAGCAGCCTTCTATTCTCTGTAAGACTTCCAAGCAACTCAAAAACACCCAGCAATCCAAAGCTCCAGGAGGAACTGAGACCTGGAGATTAACAGATAAAATTAACTGGGAAATAAACCACAGTCAGATGAGAAAAGACTTCAGCAAAAGTACTTTTCTTGCTACAACACAGCAGAACCTCTTGGAAGAGCTTACTCTAAGAACACAAAAAGCACAGCCCAATTCTCGCTGCCTCCTGTACAATTTATATATATTCATTCACGAAACATATGAACTAGATTTGATACATTCATCAAAACGCAAGAGAAGGAAAGGAAGACTAATAGGTCTTAGAAAAATTCCAGAAGTCTGAAAACTCAGCTTAAGGAAAACAGTTGGGAAAAATTTCTGTAAATAGACTACTACTTTCCTAAGGAGACATCCATTCTAACTGGAACTGAAATTAAAAGTATACTAAGAAGCGTTAAAAAATCTGGAAAAAACCAAGTTAGTCTCTGAGTTTATTCATCAAAGGATAAGACACCTGTCATGGACAACTAATTTAAAAATGGAGATGAAAACAAACAAACAAAGAAAAACAAAAAAGAGAAAGATAGAGAAAGACAAGAGAGTCTGATACTAGAATATTTTCAAGAATTAAGATAAAGATGAGCATAACTAAAGACATGGAATATAGACACAATAATGGCATCTCAAAATCCTGTTAATAATCAATGCAAAAATACTCCTTTTAGAAAGACTATAGAAGTCCTAAAATCCATAATAAACTAGGTGATTAATGGGATAGGAAAGTTCAAAGTATGAGCACAATGCACTTGAAGAAATAATAAAGATCTGAATTCTGAAAGAATTTTCAGGAATACAAAGACCCACAGAACAGAGTAGTTTAGATTTCTGCTGCGTGTTCAGTGGTGTCAAGCCACATTAAGAGGTTTGCCTGCATTATGAAAAGGATCACAACAGGGATAAGTACACGCTATGCAAAATTAAGTGGCACTGTCTCACAGTCAGAACACTGCATTCAGTTTGGATCATCACAGCAAGACAGGAACAGCAGAAACAAGAGACAGTGCAGAGGAGAACTCCAAACACTGGGGGCACAGGATGGAGCTGGGGTGCAGCAAAAGGGGAATTGTAGGAAGTACCTTCAGAGATCTAGAAGGCTGCATTTTGGGAAGGAAAAAAAAAACACCACAAAATGCACACACAAATCATACTACCTGTGGGAATTACATATTAGTTTTAGAACACGTGAAGGTGTCAGCAAAGCATCTGAAGCAGATTTGCAGTTTTTAAATGCAGATGAACAGACGGAACTTACTACCACGATGTCAGACAGGCAGAAGTTAGCAGCTGCTGTTGTAACGGCACAGATAAAACTAACAGAGCACCCATGGGATGAAGACATGGGTAAGTCACAAAATGATATTCAGAAATAATCTCTTCTTTTTGTTACAGAGGATTAGCCTGCATAACAGCATAATAACCACTCTCCCTAATTCCTTCAATGAACACTGTTATAGATTTAAATTATGGGAACTACAATTTAACAGGTTGGTAATAAATCCATGAGAGAAGACGACAAATGACTACCAGTTTAGAAAAGTTAACTAAAAAGACTAAAATACTTTAACTAAACAGATTTGGTTCTCAGATGCAATGTCTCCAAATTTCTTGCCAAAGACATCCTCACGATGACACAATCAACTGCAGCCCAATTGTTATTACAGCATCATTTTGATAACTCCCAGCCAGTGCTTATTGAACGCTGGTCACCGACAGCTGAACTCGAAACATCTTGTTAGATCATCACTGGATAAAATCATTCACATAATGGAATAGATGACACTGACTCACTTCCAATAGCTTGAGTTCTTGCACACAGTTGTGAAGAAGCTCCAGTGCTCGCTGGGAAACCTCCCATGGCCTCTGCAGGAAGATTAACAACGTGCACTGACGAGAGAACAGGTAACTACGCAGGTCCAGCAGCGTTGCCTCTTGGTTCTGAATGAGCTCTCTCTTCTCCATGTCTATTGGCTTCCGCAGAATTAAACCATTCCAGCTCCTCACTGGCTGGCAAAAAAATGTCAGCCAGTTTGCACCATCTAAGTAAACAAAGTTAAGATCCAAGAATCAACCACTGCTCTCTAGGAAAGCATCTTCATTCTCCCTCCAGAGGCTGTGAGCTGCCTTAGTACTTCCCAAGTTTATCACATGGATAAATGACTTCATGTCTTAACTTCAAAAAGCAAAACAAAAAACCACCAGAACTTCCACAGCAAGGTAAGATAACTGAATTCCACAACATTGTACTCCCATAGGCATTTTGTCTTAATTGTATGTTTGTTATCAGTATAGTGGCAATCAGTTTGTAATTCATTTCTTAGCAATTAAGCCTATCTGAAGTTCAAAACAAACAAGCTTTATGTGCTTAAGTATTTCTTACTCAGCCATCGTGGACAGATGCGCCCCCACTTCAGGTATTGCACTGGGTTCAGTCAGCACAAATCTATTTCACTGCAATTACTCCTGCACTGTATTTTCACCAGGTTCATAAAACATATCTGATTAAAACTGTTATATAACAGCATGTGCTTTAGCTCATTAAAACAGCTTAAAGCTATTTGATACTTCTAGCACAGTAATTTTTCTCAAAAATGAAGCTAAATCTTCTGTAGTGCAGATTAAGCACCTACTTCTAATAAGTTTTGCAGTGATTACCAAACATCTCATGTAATTTGAGGCAACACTGAATGCACTTTTCCAGGAAGCTCTTTACTGAAAAACCTAGCAGCGAGCTGTACAAACAGCAGCTGTATCTCAGCCAGATCAATACTTGTGTAATTTCATAGTTCAGGGTTCTGGTTTTAAGAATCATCCCATTAGAGCAAAACACAGGTTTTCATTAAAAATTGCTTCTAAGCCTCAGAGATGAGAAACAACTTTGGTAAGACTGTAACTGATGGACACTTGAGGTTGCACACAGCATAAAACAAGAGCACAAACTGCCTAGTGCAGCCTCACTGTGACTGCCCCAAAGCACAGGGCTGCTCAGCACAGTGAAGGAATTCACACACTCAACGTTTATTTCACATTTTCAGACACTTACCACCAGCCCCAAAGTTGACAACGTACTGAGAGAACAAGGCATCCAGTTCATCATACTGCACCAGCGCATCCTCAAACTGCTGCAGCATCTCAAAGACAAAGGCCAGTTCTTCCTTTTGGCACACAAGCAATACAGGGAACATGTTACTGACATTATTCGTGTCTGGTATTACAGCCTGTTCCCATCCATCCACAGAGCTCCAGGAACTTTTTCTAATGTTCATTTCACACATACAGAAAAACTTTCCACTGGAGCAGATTTCTTCCTAACCCAGGGAGGTTCACAAAAGGAGATTAAGTCATACAGCTCTGCCAGTAAATTCTGATGTGTTTCCAGATCCTGATTCACTACAAGATATTGCTCATAGATCTATTAAAAGTTTGAATTTAGCTAAATAAATAAATAAATAAATGCTGAAGACTCATCTCCCATAATACTACTAATGTTTTCCCCTCTGTTTACACCATGAAGGCATCAATTGCAGCGCATCATAAAAGGGTTTTTTGTACATGAAGCCAAACTGCTAAGTAGAAATAGTCTCAAAATTAGATATACCCTATGCAAAAGATAGCACATGCAGTAAAGGAGACGTGAGGATGAGGTGGAGTGGAGAACAGCACTGTACAGGGACCAGAAAATTCCAAAGGAATCAGGACCTTTAATTTTATCAAACAAGAGGTTCTTGCTTTTCTCTGAACCAGCTAAAACAAAGTTATATTTAAAACTATTTTAAAAATGGAATTCAAAGCACTGTCTATTTGGATTACTTCAAAATAGACACTTTTCTAAACATCATCTCCATACATACTGATAATAATCTGAACAAAGAAAACAGCAGCATTCACATTAAATACCAATTGTGAGTTTGACCGTGTTTGAACAGGCACAGTAATGTAATGGGACATTTACCCCAAATTCAAGATCAACTACTAAAACACTTTTTAGATGCAATTCATTTGCTTCAATTGAGGTTCATAAAACTTTGACAAGCCTGAAGAGATTTTGCCTTTTTAACAGCAGGAAACTTTATTACTGCATTAACTGTATTACAAGGTAACCCAAGTCTGCTGCAAACAGGATCCAAAAATGTTGCTTTCAAACCAGTCTCCATAATTCCTGCCCCAGCCCTCAAAGAATGATCAGAACATTAAAAGTATCAGAAATTCAACCACAACAAAAAAAGCACCATTTTTAAAACTAGGACTCAAGTATTTTCTTCAATATCAAGAGACTCTTACCTGGACCATGAAATACTCGCAGAAGCTCCATCCTGGCTCAGTCCTTTTCTCTCTCAGAGTTCTCATGTCATCTTCAAACTTGCCTAAGTTTTTGGTAAAGGACATGAGAAGCAATGTCCTGAGTTTGGTCAGGAAGGCATTCCAAGATTCCTGAGAACGGGAAGAGTCTTTCAAAGGGTCAGAAAGTACCACACATCTGTAAAGAGATTGATAAAATTGTATTTGAGGAGGAAAACACGTAATTCATTTATAAATGTCCAGCTGAATACTGTGCATACCTGACAAATTCAGAGTGAACAACATTTATTTTTTTCATTCCACATTAATCAGAGGAAAAAAAACAAGGTTGAGGGTTATGTTTGTTTGTTTGGAGGCAGCTATGTTGGAGGTTTGGGTTGGTTTTTTTTTTTGGTTGGGGCTTGGTAACTTCTTTAAAACTTTTTCATATGACATAGTTTAGGAGAAGAGTTAAGTGTTTTACCCATTGGGAGAAGTTCAAAGCTTTTTGCTTTTTTTTTTTTTTTAAAGCAAATAATGGATACATTATTCTAAGTATTTAAGTGTAAGTAATGCTGTAGCTATCCTAGAAAAGAAAAGTCTGCCTAGCAATACAAATCAGCAGAACAGCAAATATAGCTACTCCTGGTAAGGATTATACAAAATACAAATCAGGATCTATTAGATCCCATAAAGTCAGCCTTTCCTAACTCACTTGAAATAATCATCCATAATAGATTCTTGCACTATCTCAATTTGGTTTTACACATCCTATGTGCTAAAACTTCCTCTGCTTTTCTCAGAAAATAAAGAGATCCCATTAGTTCACAAATAAATCAACTTTTTCAGAGCATCTTCTTTCCTCAGTTTTTCTATCACAATTTTTTTAGCATCCAAAAAACTAATTATTTTTCTAAAGACAGGAAAATCTCTCATCCAAGCAAAACACTATTTCTGGTTAGAAAACCCTATTTTGTTGGCTGTAATGAAAGCAAAAACGGTTTCATATATTCATTACTATTTTCTTAGAATAAAAACATCTGAAGAAACTGGCCTTACGCCAATTATCTCAGAGTGGAAAGGTGACTAAGTGAACAGCAGAAAGCACAATGGCAAAAAAATAAGCCCTACTGGCTTCATATTCCCTACTCACCTTGCTCCTACCACCTCTAACTCTGGTAACAGTTTTGCAAGCACCTAAGCAAACAAAAAACCCTGAAGGTCTAAAAACTGATTATCATCACACTGTTCCCCTTAAACTTCTCTTAGCCAGGAGGAGATACTTGAAATCTATTTGAAACACATTTCAAAGCCACCACGAACCCAAGAAGAACTGAAAATAAACTTCTCCATTTATTCTTCATGCCAGCCTCCTTCAAAGCACAGATCTTACAGTGCCACCAGTCTGAATGCTGGACATCAAGGGAAATCTTTAAATGAGCAAGGAACGTCTTGCATATGGAGCTGAGTTTATAAATCAGCACACTGGTCAAAAGATTAAAATGTTTGCAAGCCCAAGAATGCTCACCTGTCACTTTGTTTGTTACAGAAGTCGTTCCTTATTTTATCTACTATAGAGGTTCGGGGAAGGATATTGGTTTTGTTCTTTTTCTTGGCATCACTCTCAACCACCACAATCAGCCAGTCCACTGAGCTGTGAGCTTTGAGAACGTTCTGCCACTTGGTGATGTCATCCTTGACTGTGGTTTTGTACACTTCCGTGTCCTGGGATGAGAAGTGGTGAATCATCAAATCAAACAGACTTTCTGAACAATTTCAAAAGGCAAGTTTTGTTCCAAAAGAAGGCAAACAGAAAGGCATATCAAATAGAATTAGTGACAGTAAGTTCACTCACTGAAAGAAATCAAATGAGGTAAAGCATAGTAAAGTTCTGGTCTTTGAATTTAACTTATTTCCAGTATTTTGGTTAACAGCAAATATTGTATATGGTACATTATCATTCTTTAAATGACTTAAATTAAGATTTTTAAACATAATTTAAACTCTTTATTTTAAACATTCTGGAGCTTTTCAATAACAACATGTTTGAAATTACAAAGCTAAACTATTTTATTCTTAAACAGTAACAGAAGTGTGATATTTGTACCTTCTGCACTGCTCAAATCTCAACCTGTTTGAAAGCTTTTTCATAAAAATAATTTTAAAAAAAAGCAGAAGCATTGTTAGGCATTTTTTTGCTTCTGGGTTGGTGTTACAGAGATAAATTCAGATAATTCTTAAGGCTGTTTTGGATTCTTTTTGAATGGTCACAGATCAGATGTCGTCTGTGTCCTTCAAGTGGATAATTAATTCACAACAGAGGCAAACCAAAAGGCAGTGAACTGGAGATAAACAGGATTAAGACATTCCAAATCTTGCCCAGTTAAATTGCTGACATCCACCAGTACCTGACACACACAGAAGATGGAACTGAAGAAAAAATACATATCTTTGGATTTCAGTGCACCAGCAGATCATTACTGAACTACCCTGGCCACACTTCTGTGTTACGAAGAAAGTGCACTGTGCCAGTGCAGTAACACTGTAAGATCCTGGGGGTTTTTTTGTGACAAAGTACTGAAAACAGGTTATTCAAATGCCTGTCCTCTTAGTGTCAAATAACATTACAAACAGATACTGCTTATGGAAAGAAGTGCTCAAGCTAAGTTTTGTTTCCAGCAATCTATCAAGTATGCATGCTTATGCAACCGAGACTCAATTGTTTTGACTTTCTGCTGGTGCTGTCTCTTATTTTCATTTGCTTTTCGTGCTTACGTGAACAATTTAATTTTTAAATTTGAGTTTTTCCTAGTACTTACACAACATTCTGTCCAATAAATATGAAGAAAGGGAAAAGTCAAAAGGGCCTTATTCCCCTCTTTGGGTAGTAGCTCCTCTTTAAACTGAACAAAGTTGGATTCCAGGTGAATCATCTTCGGAGCACGGCCGTAAGACCTACGAAGTTTAAAAACTGAAATTAGTGCACAGAATAGAAAAATGAACATGTGTTGTGGGGAAGAGGAATAAACTGAAATACTCTGGCACTGGAAACTCACAAACTACACTTACTGCAGTTAGTATAAAGTTAACTAAAGTCTGGTATTGTTTGAAAGGAGATACAGGCTTCTTTTTGAAGAACAGAAGCTAGAAGCTCTTCAGGTTTCAGCAAAAGATTTTCTGTATCTCTAGGACAAGTAGAAAATACCAAATAAGAGAATTCCCCATTTTTTCCAATCACAAAACACTGCCATACCAAATTTTCTGAAGGGACATACATCTAATTCCATGTGAGTTCTACCTATACTCTCATTGAGAAGAAAGCGTATCACTTACAGAACGCAGCTACCAAAGTACATCAAAGCACGCCAAGACAAACCCACAAACTACAAAATCAAGAACGGAAACACAGCACTACTATCATTTTTTCTTTAGGCAAAGCTGAAAGTTGAAAAGATCATCCTGAAGTGCACAACATTCACTTTGATTATCTAATTTCTCCAATTTCTTCGAGTCAGTTGCTCTGTTCAACTCAATTTATGCTAAAAGCTTCTCAGAACACAACAAATACATATTTACCCAAGTCAAAAAACAGACACTGAAACAGTATCACAGAAAAAAATGTAAGTTTACCTCCTCCATTCCATGGGTTCTCTAGGAAGCTGCTGAGAAAGTGTAGGATACAAGGAAGTAAATAAATTCTGATCTCCAGCACCTAAAAGTGAAAGGAATTAATAAATTAGCATGTGCAAATTATAGAATATATACTAATATGCTATTCTACTAATGCTTTGCTGTTATTAAGAACATTTAATTTTGTCTGCTATGAGGAAACTGAAGTCCAGCACTGAACTAGATTTTTTTAAATCACTCTTGAGACCTAATACAACACTTTTAAGCAGGCACATAATACATACACTGTTACAAACTTCCTATTATGTTTTTCCACAGAGCTACATAATCCATATACCAAAGAGAGTATCCTAAAGCTGGTCCAACTCCAAAAACTAAACAAGCAGCTCCTTAGCTGGAGTCATTGGTTAAAAAAAAAAAAAGTATATTTAAAAATACTCCAGAATTTACACTTCCCAAACCAGAAGACTGGGTAGAGAGTGGTTCCCGTCCTCCTGTAGCTGGGCCTATGCTGAGAAAATCGGGTTTAGCACACGTTCTGTGCTTTACTGGGTATGATCCCTCCCTCCTCATTATTCTGGGGCTGTTGCTAATACAAAACACCCCCCTGACTACCACACTATTCTTGAGGACTTCAGAAACACGGAGTCTGTTAACACAGTGCAGATCCCAAACAACTACATTAAATACAACACCACTGCAGTAACTACTTATGTACAAGTCAGAACAAAACGTGGTGTCTACCACATGAAAAAAAAAGTATTATTAGTAGCCTTTCAGCAACAATTCTTAAATTCTGTTGTTTTCCTTTAGGTACAAGGAGGATATGACGAGGACAAGACATTAATTAAGATGTTAACAGCCATACAGGCAATTTTGCTATTTCCTGGTAGGTTTCCTTTTCACAATCATCTGCCACTGTACAGCACACCAGAACAGGAAGATCATCTTCTGACCTTCCTGTGGAACTGGAAGCTGCAGCTGAAGAAGTACCTGACATCCTTTCTTCTCTCTCCCACCCCCCAATCTCACCTCCAGGCACACAGCCAGGCATTGCCTCCACATTACTTTAGCGTTCTTTAGTTTATCTTAGAAATCGTCTTCTAGTCCATTCACCTTTCCCCAATTTTCTCATATATATTACTATTCTTACATAGCTTATTATACATTAGTTTTCTCACATACAGTATTTTGATTACCAGCACTAGCACAATTCTATCGCCACACAATAAAGTATATTGAAAAATTAAAGTTTAGAAGTCTGATTAAGTGCAAGAACAAGCAAAAACAGCTCTTCTGATGTCTGACCACATTAGCTATTATGCAACAATGCAATTTCATAGAATAGCTAAAAAACAAAACAAAAACAATTAGTGCTTTAGCCCTATTTCTCCAGAAATTATGATCTTTATGCTTGATCCTTCACCTTCATCCTGTCTGAATTAAGTGTACCTTACCAAATGCTATTTAAGATTACAAACGAATGCCCAGAATGAACACTGAAACAAGTATTAGTCATATTGTTAATCCTGTTTTATACTGAGTTACACCTCTATGAGCCGAGCGGAGAACAGTCTATTGATTTGCAACTCATTACTGCCCACAGAGAGTGAAACATGGCTTAGTGACTTAGCAGCAGCACGATGACCACATCAAAATGAGAGTCTGAGAGCTTGAAGTCTGCTGGAAAGAACAAGCCACGTATTTTATCTCTGAACTATAACGAAGTACTTTTTCTGTACTGCACCTAAAAATTCAATGTATGCCACAAAAAAATTCCAGAACGCAACATCTTAAGTAAAAAGCACTATTACTGAATATAGAGAAACTAAAGGATGATGTGTAAGCACCCTGCTATTCCAGACAGCCACATCACATTATCAGCTTAAAACAGGTATATTCATTTTAAAACCAGTCAGCTTTTCCTTCTGCATTGGTTTTGAGGGCATATCAAATACACATAAGAATGTGTTTCATGATCAAGGCAACACAGCCCTCTAGGATTAGAAGAAAAGTGAGAACAGACCTTCAATGTAAAATACATTGGCTGTCTTTGAACACAGACCAAAGCTGCTACCACGTATTTCCAACACCCAAAGGGCTCCAACACTTCATGTTCTGCTCATCTACTGTAATCTACTGTAATCAGCATGTTTGAGCTGATCAAGCCACGAACACTAAAAGTGAAGTTATCAGCAGGCAACACCAGCGCAGCACTGACACGGGACCAACACTGAGACCAGTAAGTAGCAAGGAATTGTAAGGGCTGTCAGACTGGCAAGAAGCACAATAAATTGTGAACTGGGTGCTACTGGGCTGCAGGGAGGGAGGGGAGCACCTCACAGCAAGTAGACAAGAGCACAACCTGCACAAATAACAGAACAGAAAGTTCCAAAAGATCACTATTTCTGGAGCGGTGTTGAGCAAGATTCCTATGAGTCAAGAGACCTCAAGCATGGCAGAAGGCTCATTCTCTTCTCTGTATATACCTCTGATGCCTTAGTAGTTGGTGTATTCATGATCTACAATCCAAAATATTAAAAAAAAAAAAAAAAAAGGAAAAGAAAAAGATAGAAAATAAAGAAATAAAGGAGAAAACACAAACCACACCACTACAGGAGTTTTTGCTTGTATCTGACAGAATTCTACGAATTTAGAAGGAAACATTCCAAAATCCCAAGTAACCCTGGAATTCAAACTTAGAGCAAACCCAAAAAGTCTGCACGAAAGTGACAACTGCTTCAAAGATTTTGTTGTAGGATTTCTTGTCATTTTTTGCAGGTTGGTGAGGAGGTTGTTTTGTGTGAGGTGTTTTGGAAAAAGAAAAAAAAAAGAAATATGATGACTCAACTGTATCACAGCAAATTCATTTCAGGGGATTGGTCTCAACACTAAGACCCAACCCAAACCATTCTGTGGCTGTCAGTACCATTCTGTGGCTGTCAGTAGCAGAGCCAGAGTGTGAATGATTATCAAACACACCTGAAAAGGACAAGGAAGGATGTACATATATGGGAAGAAAAAGTAATTCTGGAATTCTACCATAAATAAAATCAAGAAGCCTTCGAGAGAAGGGTTTTCATCTTTCAGAACCAACAGGGAAATAAGACCTAAATATCCCATAGAGATGGTAACTAGGGAGTAACATTAGAGTCCAATAACCTCTGGAGCACCCACCTCAGCTTTTAAACAGTGTATGTCTGAATTTATCTACTCCCCATCTGGATGTCAAATACAGAAGGAACACAGCAATTCTTTCAGTGATACCACACCAAGTACAGGGTGCTTCTGTACATGAAGTGGTAACACACAACAACTGAAAGCAGTAATGTTCAAGTGACGTATGTTAAAAAGAAATACCCCAGGAGAAAGAGATGAACAAAGCACCTGTTTCCTTTTTTTTCCACATTACAAAGTTCAAAAGGTAGGGCCTTTGCCACTTATCTAAGCACTTCACCTGCTCTGGGCGGAGAATGGATTGAGAGCAGCCCTGAGGAGAAGGAACCGGGGGTGTTGGGTGAGGAGAAGCTCAACATGGCCAGGCCACGTGCACCGGCAGCCCAGAAAGCCAAACGTGTCCTGGGCTGCACCCAAAGCACCGTGGGCAGCAGGGGAGGGGGGATTCTGCCCCTCTGCCCTGCTCAGGTGGGACCCCACTTGCAGAGCTCCCTCCAGCCCTGGGATCCCCAACATGAGGACAACATCAACCAGTTGGAGTGGGACCAGAAGAGGGTCAAGAAGATGTTCAGGGTGCTGGGGCACCTCTGCTATGGAGAGAGGCTGAGAGAGGGGGTTGTTCAGCCTGGAGAAGAGAGAAATTAGAGGCCCTTCCAGTACCTAAAGGGGCTCCAGGAGAGCTGGAGAGGGACTGTGTACAAGGGCCTGTAGTGACAGGACAAGGGGCAATGGCTTTAAACTGAAAGAGGGTAGATTGAGACATCAGTAAGAAATTCTTCCCTGTGAGGGTGGTGAGGCCCTGGCACAGGATGCCCAGAGCAGCTGTGGCTGCTCCATCTCTGGAAGTGTCCAGGGTCAGGTTGGATGGGGCTTGGAGCAACCAAGGATAGTGGAAGGTGTCCCTGCCCATGGCAGGGGGTTGGAACTGGATGATCTTTAAAGTCTGCCAATCCAAACAATTCTGTGATTCTTTCCTCCTTGTCTTTCTTCCTGACATTTTGGCAGATCAAATCAGTGCAGCCTTCCTCCCTTCTCTCTTTCCCTATCTAGGACACTTGTTCTACTCTAAATTTGTACAGGAACAATGAAAACCAGAATGACCACCTAACCAGGACTTCCAAGGGGAACATGTACTCTTTGTAGCAGCTGTCTAATACCAAAGAACCATAAAATATTGATATTTTTTAGTTTCATACCTGCCTAAAACCACCAAAATCCCCAATAATCTATTTTTTTCCTAACAGTTTCCAAACTTGTTAGATGCTTAGAGACTTTGTCACTATAGTATCTAAATATACCACAGTGATTTCCTTTTCTTCTAGAGGAAATTATCCTAACCCACTAACTACGCAGGCAGTGTAAAGCAAAAACTCCTGAGGTCAGATGACTGAAGAAGACAAATATTTTCCTTTGATACCTGTGACAAGCCTAGTCAACTGAGATAATACCTTTAAAAGAAGGCAGGGCCAAGACTACACTTCGGTGTAGTTTCCTTTGGGTTTTATCCCCAAGTATCCGTCACAGCTAACCCTTCTAGCCCCACGGATTTTTCCACTAGTAAAAAGTTCTACTGTGTATCTTGTTTCTTAAATCACTAGCCTGTTAGAAGTGGATCTACCTGAAGTTTTGGAAAGCTGGTGAAGTTTTTATATTTACATCTTCTAAAGGTCCTCCTCTCTCCCAACTCAAATTCATATTCAAAAGAGGTCTAAAAACCAAAACACAAAACAGCTAAATTGCTATATAAAATCTTTAGCCAATTCACCGCAAGAAAATCTTTTTAGCAAAACTTTACTGCTGCACTTCTAAATCTGCAAAACAGGTTAACACTAACAAGAATATGCCACTTCTTCTCATGACATATGTAATCAAATATTTTAGCACAGAATAATGTATCAACTACATAACAGTGATGACTTACAATGGAGGGAGATGCTCTGGTTGAGAACAGAGAAAATGCATTTATAGGATACAGTTCTTAAATGGTCTCACTAGCAGCAAATCATTCTAATCACTTGGGCTACATCCCGCTTCTTGGTGGCACATTTTTTATTACATCTATCTACTAGTAACAGAAGAACTTTTGAATCAAGCTCCTCTAGTCCCAGAACAATATTCTTAACTGCAAGTATTTATTTTCACCACAAAAAGATGCAAAATTCTTCCCTTTCCCTCCACAGCCTTTACTTTTACTAACCTTTCTGTTCCTGCTGTAGATAATTGCAAACATTTTCTATCCGTGGGCCTACAAAGCTTTTGCTGATGGTTTTCCTCTTGCTGTATCACAGCACATTCTGAACATGGACCAGATAAAAGTGATGCACCCCATTCTCTCCAAAGATTATACATAAAGTCCATTGTGCTAAGACAGATTATTGACAGTGAGAGCAAACATGCAAACACACAATACAAACAGACAGTAGACAATATAAACAGATACTACGAGCTGATAATGGAATATTCCACAACTGCATGAAGATAATTACAAAAGAACAGCTTGTTAGGAAAGCTCTGAAAAACCTATTAATTACTTCATTCAGCACAATTGCCTTTAGTCCTCAGCCTCCTCTTCATATGGATAGACAGAGCTAATAAATTAAGTGCAAATCAGCTACATAAGGATGAATTCTTTGGCTGATACATATGTGCAACAACATTATATTGAAGCTCCAAAGACGTTCTCGAAGTTTAAAATAGGATTCCCGAGAAGGAAACAACACTGTTTGGGTTTCCTAGGAAAGCAATCTGCACTAGTTTAGAGATTTTGAAAAGTCAACACTGTACAGAAACCACCCAAGTTCAAGAGGTTCGATGCAAACACTCAACTTGCCTCTGCAAATAAAACAAAAAAATTATTGATGCTAAAAATAATACTTCTACAGCAGTGAGAAAGCTAGAAGATGACTCAAAACACTTTGTAAGCTTACCAGGTCTGGCAATGCAGATAAATTGCTACAAACTTGAGTGGAGTTTGCAAAGTAACGTTGCCAGAGTGAGCAGAACCACAGCTGGACAGTGAAACTCCCCAATGGTTTTGCAATCTAGTAAGACTGATAGGGTAAAAAATACGGCTCAAATTAATTTGGAATTGAGTCATCATGGCACTCAGTCCTACCTGACAAGAATGATTTAATACTCAGGGATGCTGCCATACTGAGAAAAGGGAAAAAGCACAAAGGAACAGCAACTTTCTGTGAATATACTACTTTTCTGTGAATATACAACTATGGTTGTCTGTATGCCTAGAGGAAAAGTCTCCAGAAGTTTGTCATGCCTTGCTGAATGCTATGAATCTAAAAACTCTTTATTAAAACCGTGGAGTGTTTCCAGTAATACAAACACAGTAAAAACAAGGCTAATTCAGCTATGCACAGCTTCTGAGGGCAAAATAATCAAGTTACAGCACTAACATGAAAAAAGTACTGACAAAAACTGCATTTGCAATTGGCATCAGATGTCCAAGACACATGGAACCTGCCATTTTTTTTTCCATAGGCCAAAGCCTGTACATAGAGTCCTGAATTTGGGGTTGTGCCAATATAGCAAATATCTACTGTTACAATACAGACTAACTCATAGATCTGAAAGCATAACTCTCTTTACCAAAGTAGCATTCCTTTCAGAGTACTGTCAAATTTATTTCAAGTAGGTTAAAAACATTTGTTTACAAAACAGCTGTGGTATGCCCAGTGTTCAAAAGAAGTTTCACTACGAAGAAAACTCCCTCTTCAGTTCTCTCTTTTTAGGAACAAACCCTAAGAGTTAACAAGAGTACTTCATGATGCAAAAGTTTACCTGACAGAGATTAATCTAAATCTTGTAGCAAAAGGGAATACTTCTGTTCTGAAAAGCACCCTCATTTAACCTTCACTCTTCCTTCATATATTCAGAACCCAGCCATCCCCTCAAAGGTCTGTTTTTCCCCTCTGTGCACCTTCTGGATGGGACACTTATCTCAGAAAACTCCCAACTGCCTGAAACTGGAACCACAGACAAAATATAAACTGTGTTTGTTGAGCAGTTTCTAATATCACGGCTTTTAACGTGTTTTGCAACAAACCCATACCAAGTCAATCCTTTCCCTGGAAAGCCAAGCCTCACCTCTCCATAAATCTCTGGCAATATAATGCTTAGAGGAGCTTTCCTTCAAGTAAGTCATTATTGTTGAATGCACTTATTTGAAATACTACAGTCTCTAAGTTCTCCACTTCTCTGAACAGAGAAAAAAGGAAACTAGAGCAGTTACAGTAAAATGCATTCCCCATTGAAATAAACTGTTTTACGTTTAAAATGTAGCACGTCACCTTTCCTACATTCACGAGAGAAGTAATCTCTGAGCCCTTTTGCTGAATTAACCTTAATTCCTGAATTAAGCTGTCTCAGACCAAGCCACTCTAGCTCATACCAGTAAAGATACTACTGTTGTGCTTGTCCAGAGCACTAGAAATGATTCCCTCAGTCCAGGAGTGAGGCATACAAATGATACATAATGCTCACCTCTTATCTCATCTGTAAGTCTGCTGCTGCCGCCATACTGGATGTTGATAAGTCCAAACATTTTACAGCCATAATGTATGCTCACTCACCACACAAAATTAATATTAGTTTCAATATCAGACAATTGGGCTTGACTGAAATCTGGTTAAATTCCGTGTTTGGAATTTTTTAAATTTCCTTGTACAAAGAGGTCAGAGCTCTCTTCAGCACCTATTAACAAAAAACCCACCCAAGCCTGAGGTAAAACTGTGTGTACTTCAACAGACTGAAATGTTACTTATTCAAATCATACAGGAACAGTGAAGACTGGCCTGCACCACCAAGTCCCCCTGCCACACACATGGAGACTCTCTAATTCTGAATACACATAAAGCCAGAAAATCTAAAAAGCAAGCCGCCACAGCCTGAACAATAGAATAACAACAGGAAACTATATCCTCCAGATGTTTCTGATATGTACATTTTTCTGACTTTAAATCTGAAGTGAAATGGATTTCAAAGTTCTTGAAATATGTGAGTAGAGAAGATTCAGTATAGATCCTGCTCACTTCAGTTTATGAACTGCATTCAAAAAAAGGAAAAAAGTTTAAGACAGAAAAAAGCACATTTATAAAATAGTCTGGAGAAAATATATACACACAGAGCTCCACAATTATACAGCTACAAGGTTACAGTTGGATACTTTTTCTAAGTAAGGTCTAAGACTTTAAGCACCAATAAATGCTTACTCCATAATAAGACAACACACAACTGTGAAATAAGTTTCTATTTCACAGGCACATAAAGCATTCCCAGTGTTCTAGTGATAAAGTGCAAATATGTATTTTGTTACATCATCGGTAGAGACACTTCTGAGTAAGACCAGCCACTGGCTACCTTCTGTTAAAAAAGAAAAAGCAGAATCTTCTATGCTGATCTCATTCACTTTACCTTTTCATTAACAGCATTATGGATGTAGTTAGAATAGAAAAGACTATTCCAGTTGGAAAGAACCTACCAGGATCATCTGGTGCAACTGCCTGACCACTTCAGGGCTGACCAAAAGTTACAGCATGTTAAGGGCACTGTCCAAATAACTCTTGGACACTGACAGACTTGGGACAGACTTAGGCACCTCTCTAGGGAGCCTCTTCCAGTGTTTGACCCTCCTGCGGTTAAAGAAATGCTTCCTAATGCCCAGCCTAGTCCACGTGCTTGTTTTAAACGAACTTTGAGTGCACCCCTCTATACCTGTAAGAGCAGGGGGGCTCACGTTTTACATCAGGACCAGTTGCCTGTCTCTGATACCTGAAAAAACTAATTCATCGCTGGAACCACGAGATGCTGTTTGTTAACTAAACTGTCTCAGAGATGGAATCAAAGCACAACAGCTAAAGATTAAATTACAATGTCAGTGGGAATGCATCAGTGGGATCGCCGCAGAGGATGCCTCCTCACAACTTCTCTTACCACCAGCAAAGCCACACAAAGCTTCCTGGCAAGAAGTTTGGGGTTCACGATTTATTACCATATTTTACCCTCTTCCCCTAAGCACCTCTGAGCACGACATTCGGCTTGCTATTTACTACAGAAACAAGCCCAAGTTTGCCCACTGCCATTAGAAAGGGGGGGAAGCAGTGGAGAGGCAAACCTCGCCATCAGATCCCCTTTCCAGGCGCCGTGTCCCCACCCAGAGCTGCGGGAGCCCCCCAAAACCAGCCACCCCCTCCTGCCTCCCCTCGGGCCCGGAGGGGGCACCGGCCGGACTCCCAGCTCCGACAGCGGCGGCGGGGGCACTCACAGGTCACGATGGGCTTGTTCTC
>VZTD01006065.1:109039-210229 GCA_013397725.1 Rhagologus leucostigma | reverse complement strand
ACCGGGCAGGCATTACCGCTTCCGGGGAGCGCCGCCGCCGGGGAACCCGGAAAAGAGGGAATGCGGCGGGGAATGAAAGGGAAGCGCGGCCCGGGCAAAGGGGGGGTTCCCGGCCTGCGCCCGCCGCAAGCCGCGACCCGGGCCGGGGCTGCCCCTGAGGGAGGGCCCGAGGCGCCTGAGGGTCAGAGCCCCCCGGATCGCTGACAGCCGGCGTGAACGGGGTGAATCACGGGATAGTCGCGGTTGGAGTGACCTCTGGAGATCACCCAGTCCATCCCCCTGCCCAGGCAAGGTCACCCAGAGCAGGTGGCACAGGAGCGCGTCCAGGTGGGTCTGGAATGTCTCCAGAGAGGGAGACTCCACGCCTTCCCCGGGCAGCTGTTCCAGAGCTCTGCCACCCTCAATGGAATGAAGTTCCTCCTTATGTAGAGGTGAAACTTCTCGTGTTGTAGTTTGTGGCCATTGCTCCTTGTCCTGTCGCTGGGCACCACTGAAGAGTCTGGCACTGTCCTCTGCCACCTGCCTGGGAGATACTTTATATGTGTGGATGACATTTCCTCTCAGCCTTCTCTAGACTAAACAGGCTCTGCTCCCGCAGTCTCTCCTCAGAAGAGAGATGCTCTTTATTAAAATGAATCTTATTAAAATTCGTTGCAGGACTTCGTGAGGCTTTGGTGGACTTCGTGGGCAGCTGCCCAATGTGTCATTCCCATGGCTGTTCCCGGCTAGTTCAGCGGGAGTAAGTGCATTAGGGATCATACTTTCCACTGACTTCAAATATATAAGTGATTATGGCCCTTGAAGTTTAATGGTTTATAATGCAGGGTTTTAAATGCGTAGAGATAATAACACCCCATTACACTTCTGTTGGGTCTAATTAGTGGTATTAAACTCATAAATTGACCCTTGTTTTACTTTAGACTGAGATGCTATTCCTTTCTTTCAAATAAATCTACTGTTCACCTTGGTCATCTCCAGTTTCTTCAGAATCAAGAATCCTAAACTTAGAGGGTTTGCACTTACTGTCTCAATTAAATTGAATAAGATCTAGAAGAGCATATTGAAAGCAGCGTACCATAAGGGGTAAAAAATGGAAAACAGTGCATACATGTGTAAAACCAAATGTAACCTCAGGTAGGACTGTAAGTAATCTGTGAATTAATCATAACTCTTTATTGTATGTACAGTGACATTGTGCTCAGGTGGTTTGGGTGTTGAAATATTTACAGAAGTCAATTTGTTTAGCATTTTCTTTCAGTAAAACCTTAACCCCATCTTCTGGACTTACAATGTTGATTCAAAAATAATTACAGCATCCTTGTAACATGCTTCATCCCTTAATACTGCTGAATACTCCCAGTTTCATCTCTACCATTTTACTGTGGGGATTATTGGTTGTTTCCTATTCTTTGAATATTTTCACCAACATTTGCACAGAAATTCGCTTTCACCTTGGTTGTAACAAGACTTGTTTCCTTGGCACAGTCAAACCTCAAGAACCTTATATAGCACAAAAAATGTTTTACCTGATTTTCAGGTTTAGGTGAGCAGCTGGACGCGAACATTTTTTTGGTGCTGTGAGAGTCAAGACATATCATGGTACAATTTTATTTTAAAAATGTCAGCGCTTAAACACTGTTTTACAGTACGAGTGATAAATGTATGCCAAAAAGGATTTACTGAAACAGAAAAGAAAAAACACTCTGTATGCACTTATAAAAAAATTAGAAATTCCTCCCAGTAAGCTCCAAAGTAACTCATTTTGTGCATCTGTCAAATGGTCCTGCACAGTCCTAGACAGCAGAGGTAGGGAAACAGGCAAACCCAAGTCGAATGTCTTTATCCTTTTCTCAGAGATTAGAGCTAAGGCTAGTAGTTCACTGGGATTAACATTTTAATCGCTATAGAATTTGATAAATGTTCAGTTTCCTCTCTAGTTTTTATGGTTGCAGTATAGCTGTTTCTATTAAAAACAAACATTTAAAAAAAACCCAAAACAACCAACCAAAAGAAAACCCCTGTCCTAGCCCTGCTTGTTGTTTTTGATAGCAAGTGAAGCAAACATACCTCCATTTGTAGTTTATTGCTAAACCATCTTCTCCCCCCCAAAAAACAGGACAGACTCATTAGTGTAGGCAAGAAGACTAAAGAAAACAACTTTTTATTGTGTCTCCGGTGTTTAATTGCCAAAAATACTTGAAAGTCAGTTTGACAGGGAAGTGAAATTGACTGGTCTCTGATGGAAAAAGTAGATCTTTTATAGCAAACTACACAGAGAAAAAACCCAAGCATTTGGAAGTTTTCTAGTTTTACCTTGCATTTTGAAATGAATGGATGAAATTTTCTTTCTGGCGAAAATGTGGGAAAGAGAAAAAGAGACCACTTGAAAGGCAACTAGAATTTTGCTTTTCCTCCTGTTTTTACACATAAGATACTCTCTGTGTCTACTAGAAATCATTGCATGTCTTAAATGAATATTAGTTTTGTATTCACAACACATAATCATTACAGACACCAGGCCATCGTTGTGCTACAGTTCACTCCAGTTTTTCAACCTCACGTGCTTGGCAAGATAAAATTTAATTCTTGCCTACCAATCAGTCTCTTTAGCCAAGCAAATTCTCTGCACCATTTCAGATTGTTGGGTAGCAGGTGCCTGAAATTTTTCTGTTGCCACATTAGCAGGGCAGAATTATACCTGCACTTTGAATGAGGAGTCAGTAAGAGAGGAGGAGCTGAATTTGAGGTAGTTTATGGCCAGGCAGAGCCTGTACAAGTTCTTTTGTGTATCAGCTTTATCATTTCTGTTCCAGCCACAGGCTTAGTGCCCAAGTAGGTCACCTCTGAGATGGATCTTGACTTTGAGGCACAGGATAAAGGAGCAGTTTAATCTAGGAGGCATCTGTATGACTGGATGGAAAGACTGCATATATATTACTAAACCAGGAGGAGTTCCGTGGTTTCCAAGTCCTTGCATCTCATTTTCCTGTGGATTTCAGGTCGGTGTGGACAGAAGGACACCCAGCCTTTCTTTTCATCCCTACTCCACAGCTTGGCTTCTGCACAGAGCAGAGGTGTGCTGATGGAGCAGGGCCATAGCACCCACCATCAACACCCTGGGGTGGATGTTTACAGGAACAGGGCTCTAGCAGGAAAAACAACCTCAGAAAAATAAGACTCTCTCTCCCAAAACAAGGTGCATAAACTCGTTCTATTTCAACACCCAGACTCTGCAGATCACACTCACTTTAACTGCACTTCGTTAACTGTTTTTTTAGCAGTAGCTGGCGTCTCTTCCAACTTTGACTTTGTGCATGCTGATCGTGCAGCCACATCCCTTCCCCCTCAGTTCACAGCGGCTCTCTGCAATAGGATTTATAAGATATCATACAGAATTTAAAATTTTTTCCGGTCAAAATTTTGCACAATTGTTGTTCTGTGACGTTTCTTCTTATTGATGACTTAGAGATTTATACACCCAAAAGCCGCTGCCACCAGGCAGTCCCATCAGTACTACATGGCTGGGTTTGGGTTAGGCTAATTTCATGGGCAGTTCCTGTGGCTTTTGGGAACTCTCCCTCCTAGAAGAGGAATGAAGTCTGACTTGAAAGGTGGGAATTCTTTCAGAGGAAGAAACTGGTTTCAGAGGTGCTGTTTGTGTATGTTGTGTGGTGCTTAATGTAAACCAAGGGTTAAATTTCTCATTGTCCTGTTCTATCATATTTCATATGCACAAACCCAGTAGCACAGGTGTCAGGCAAACAGAGGAAGTGAACATATCCCACACCATTTTCTGCTTCTGAATTTCCATTTCCTTCTTTTTCCCCTTGCTCCTCTTCTGTTACTGGTTTGTTTAAATGATGTTCTCTGCAACAAAGAATTTAATTGTAAAATATTTAGCACTTTAACTTCATCAAGACATAGCTGTACCCTTAAGAACCATATCAGAGAAATTAATGAGCTCAGTAATGACAAGTGGTTTTCTGAGGAACTGGATCCCCTATCTCAGGTCTCCCAAAGAGCAAGAAGGTTAATTAAACCCTCTTTGTTATAACATTAAATCCTAAAATATGATGTCAGTCTTCAGGTCCCTGCTGGGACAACTCTTGTTGAATTTCTTTCAGATAGTTAAGCAGCAGGAAAATGAAAGGAAAGCAGTTAAAGTGTATCCCTAATTGCCTTATGTTTTGATGCAATGTCCATTACAGAGGAAAATCCACATTTGAAAATGTTCATGCTGAGTTTGAAAATTATAACAACCATCCTATTTTGGGGAGGCAGAGAGAGAAAAGATAAACAGAAAGAATGGTGTTGATGAACGGAAATGATCACCAGCAGGCAAGGGTGTGATAGGAAGAAAGTAAAATTCTTATGCCAGGTTTCAGTCACGATGAAGACAAAACCAGCAGTGTCTGCAGGACAATTTGATTCCCCCTCTCCAGTGTTATCTGTCTGTAAGATAACCAGGGCCCAGGGGTATCATGGTAGATCTTAGGATCCCATGATTTGCTAGCAATAACAATCATTAATTTCTTGTGTCCTCTAATTCACATAAAATCCAAATAAAGATTTTCCATGAAAAATCTTATCTTTATATTCTCCATATCTGACAACACTATAACAGTTCTGCTGGATGTCGTGGGTTGACCCTGGACAACAGCCACACAAGCACTCACTCTCCCATCGCCAGCAGGACAGGGGGAGAAAAGAGGAAAAAGAGAAGTGGGAATGCACATGGGTTGAGATAAAAATGGTTTAATAGGTGAAGGAAAGAGACAGAAATGAAGCAAAGGAAATCACTTACCACCTCCCACACGCAGACCAGCTGTTGTCCAAGCAGAAGCCACCTCGGAAGCCAGAAATCTCCCTTTCTCTGTCCCAGTTTTCACTGGTGACCATGACCTTATGGCATTATATTGTATGTAAGGAAAAGCCCTTCGGCCGGTTGGGGTCAGTTGGCCCAGCAAAGACCCTCACAATCTCTTGCCTACCCCAACCTACTTGCTGGAGGAGAAGAATGTCCAGTTCTGCTTGTTTTTACAGTCATCTCATTTAACAGATTGGGTTGGTTTCCCTGAGATGACTTAGTGTAGGATTATGCCAGAGATATTAATGAAATAATATCCAGACTTTGACATACTGTCACCACTACTTAAAACTGAGCCTTTAGATGGACAGTCTTGGGTGGAATGGTAGGAGAGAGCTTATACATTTGCTTTTCTATCAAAGTTTTAGGTTCTGTCTGACCTGAAAGTGATTACAGAAGAGAAACTTTATGGGGAAAATGGTTATTTGAATGTTCAACAGTAGCAAGGTTTGGAATGAAAAACTGAAGAATTTCTATAGAAAGCCTCCCTTTTCAGGCTGAGCATCAACTTTCACCTCTGGGGAAAGTTCAAACAAATTTTTACGATAGGGTTAAAGGATAAATGTTTGCTTGTAGGGATTTCTTACGTTTTCCTTCAATACTTTTGGTAATTAATATTTGGGGAGCAATGCATATTGAAGTCCATGGGCTCCCACTGAGATGACCATCACTCTATACAGTGTTTGAGATTAAAAAAAAAGCAACATAATAACTGTAACTAAGTTTTACAGAATTAGTGAAGGAAACTTTACCCCAAAGGAAGAATTATTCAAGGAGTAAGGAGAGAAGCAAATGCATAGTTTTATGTTTTCACTTTGATTTGTGGCAGCAGTCAGAAAACTGGCACCAAGAAGCACAGAAAGTTTAACTGAGGGAATTCTGTTTTTAATTAACTAATTTCATGAATTCACAGCCACCTGCAGAAAATTGACAAGATTTTTATATGTGGGAAAATAATTTTATAATATTGTAAAGCAAATTCTTTTTTTAAATGATTACTTTAAAAGCCACCTTGTCTTTTTGAATTAGTATGTCAGCCAAAAATCGTTAGTGGTACATAATAATCAGAATTTTGGCTTTTTATTTCATATTGTTGGTAATGAATCAGTGACTGAAATGTATTTAATAGCAACGAAACAGACATGGGAAACCTATTTCCACAGAAGCTCCATTCAAGAGCATTTTCATTCTAGTCATAGACTTTTGTCTGTGTTCCTGCAGCAGGATCTGCTGTGTTTTGTGAATATCCGCCCATCACCAGAGTTAGGAAAATACAGGAATGCAGAGGTGACAGTAACTGTGGCACAGCTGCGTGTGTCCCTGTTCTGAAACCCCTAAACGACCATAGGACAAACCAGAGGGACAAAGTTGAAATGTGGGACCAAAGACCCTCAAGAAGGGTCAGGAAAAGCGAACAGCCTGAAGAAGGGGAGAGAAAAAGAGAGAAATCATAGAAATGCTTATTTTAAATCCTCATTATATCACGGAAAATATTTAAGAAAGGAGTCTACAGAAATACTGGCCGGCAAGCCAGGGCAGAGCAGCTGGAGCAAGGAGGGGGAGATGCTACCTGGCCTGGAAGGGAGAATCAGTACCTTGCTATTTGTCCAGCATAATCTTCACTATCTTTTCAACATCAGTCTGTGCCTTCTGGGACTCCAAGGAGCCTCCTTTCCTGGCGGTGCCTCTCTTTTAGCACTCCTTGAGACAGACTTGCCTCCTCCCCCAAACAGTTTGCTTTGAATAGTTCTCTAAAATCCTACTCATCCAGGGAGGATGCCACAAAAAGGCAACATGTTTATCAGAGGCAGCTCTACCTTGCAGACATGAGAAAGGCATTTGGACTCAGATCAAGTGCTGGGTGTGTTACAAGCATGCCAACCCACCTCAGTAAAGAGGAACAAGTTCAAAGTGTGAAATTTTGAGTAGGAAAGTATAAACACCATTACCAGGATGTTAATGTTACGTGTCTAATGGTGCCAGCAAATGCTCTCGCTCACCCTGTACTACATGAACCACATAAAAGAAAGAAGAGGAAAAAGCTGATGTGACAGCCCTTACTCCAAGCTAATTCCGAAGACCAGAAGAATTCAATCTGCAGCTGAGCTGCCACTGTACTTCCCTCCTTTTCTTGTCCCCTGGCAGGTCACTTAGATCCATATCCCAAGTCACTCAAACATATTGAGTAAATAACTAGTAGTAGTGCAGTGATCTTGGAGCCTTTCACAGCTCCCTGAAATCCAAACAACTTTTCAACCACTGTGGGCAGAAAAGGTCAGGTGCCAGAAGGCAGAAAAGGCCCTCAAACCCCAGGAGCTCCTGCAGCTCTGGACTATTTTCAGGATAGGCCTGAGCTGCAAAACAGAAACACTTCAGCTGCCAGCAGGGAGGAACATGGGCTAATTAGCAGGTCTTGAACAGCAAGATCCAAACTGAGAGCATCCAGCACTCTCCCCCTCAGTTTTTCATGGATGCTGCTTCTCTGTATCACCTGCCTCTGCTCCCTGAGCACCCACCTTTTCCCTACTAGCCAGCCCGGCCAAGCATGGAGCTGTAGGAGCTGTTGTGAGAACACCAGCTCCAACTGTGAAAATAGAAATCAGTTCTCCTCACTCATGAGAGAGGTTTGTGTCAGGAGGTTCATTCTCATTTATGCCACAAGTATGAGTGGCAGAGAGCCCAAGGAAGAGCCCCAGGACAGTCACACCCCAAGGTAGTTCTGAACTTCCTTTTGAGACTGGAGACCTTAGAATGAAAGGGTTGTTTATCTGGAAAGTTACCCTATCCTGAGAGGAGTTAGAAGCACAGAGATACACATTTGAACACTGGCTGTTCTTTGGAAAAGGGGGAGGTCGGACACCACCATGGGATGTTTCCAGGCACAACTCAAGTGCAGGGGCTTTAGTACCACCCACCAGCAAGGCGATTTCATCACCAGACACAGGAAACCTGTCATGACCTGCCATGAAGTCATGGAGAGATGTATTTCATCTGTGCACAGCCAGAGAGCTCCCTGCTCCCAGCTCACAAGGTAATTCACTGTTCTTTTATCAGCTGTACTCTGCAGTCTGCACCTGGACTCTCTCAGCTGGGGACTGACAACCCTTTCCTCCTGAATATATGCATTTGTATTCATATTTACTTACTACACTATTAGAAACATAGATGTGTGGTCACTTTAAAAAACACATAACGGGAAACATTAATAAAATAAACCTTTACCAACTAATTATGTTTTTTACAAACATATCATAGTAGCTTTGGGTTGTTATCTCATTTATCCTTCTGCTTAGGAGTAGCTTCTGAAGAGTGCTGAAATTGGTAAGAATGAGACCATAAAATTTCTAATTCGATTTTCTAGACAATAAGGATCTATTCTAAGGATCATCTAAGGATGATTGTTTAATTTCTGTCCGTCACACCAGCCTGGGGAAGACCTCACGTGTGTTCAAGGGATAACGTAAAACTGATTTGAATAAGAAAAGAGGGAATCTTATAGTGAGTTACACCATTATTTAAATACTCTTCTCTGTATTCATCAAGGGAAAGCTCAATTACAAATTAGAATGTAAAATTATTAGTTGTTAAATTAAAATGCATTATTAATTAGAAATTAGATTCCCTTGCAAGCTTATCTTAGGCAGGTCCTCCCTGGGTGGCAAAATTGAAGTACTACAAAAATAATGAAGTCTGAAGAAGAGGCCCAGAAAGCCATTCATGATAAGCATAAAGGTAAATATTCTGATGAGAATCCCCCCTTCAGAATACTTTCTTTTTTTTGTGTGTGTGTGTCCTGCCATGACAGCAGGACCCTTTCAGAGGGTTAAACTGACAGGGTATGTATGATTTCATGGAGAAGGAGGAGGGCTAAATAACCAGAGACTCAGCAGTACCGTAAGTTTTGAGATCACAAAGACATCCGGGCCACACAGGCTATTTCCACCAAAGATTTCTATTCCAGGCTTTGATCCTATTAGACCCTGGATCTAATAGGATCTATTAGATCTTAGCAATAAAGCCACTGAGACATCTGTAAAACAAAACATATGTTTGATGGGAGAGAAAGGACAATGAAATCTCATCAATTCTTGCTCTGACCACCACTGCCCCCCAAATACTACAGCAGCAAATATTTCAAACAGAAGATGCTGCTTAGATCCAGAGTCCTGTACCAGCACTGCAAACAAGCCTTCACTACTTTTAACACTCTGTCAGTCTTTTTCAGCTGTGCCTGAAGACACGAAGGCACTGACAGCCTTGCCCTAAGCACCAAACTGAAGCTGAGTAAAATTAAGCTTGAACTCTCCTCAGTGAGCTGTTGAGAAATGAGAACGGGTTTCCTCTTGCAAGTGGAATAGCAAAATTCTGGTATTTCAGTTTTGTAAAGGTGCTGTAGGGTTATGTTTTGTATCTTGAGTGGGAGTGAGTACTGTGTTGTCACAGGTTGCACACCAAGTGCAAGGCCCTTTACCCTTCTGATGGGTGGAATAGCAAATCTCCTTGTCTGGGGGACAGCCAGAAGGGAAAATCTGGGTGTCCTGATGGTTTGGGCAACACTTCTGAACCTGTGCTGAAATCTCTGAGAAGCCCAAGGGAATTAAACACTGACTCCCATCAGACTGAAAAGGAAGTCATGTGCCTAATCCTATTAGTGCCTGTAAAATTCCCAGACCTAACATTAGCTCCAGAGGTTACTCCACCAAGAGATCCCTTTGAGAATAAGCAAAACCCCTCATATTGCTTCCGTGCAGTTTGTTCTCCCTAACCACGTTATCGCTTTGGAGTTAACAGCAATAATTTATGTTCCATTATGTGAGGTACTCAATTTAGACAGGCCAGCTGCCTTCTTGTGTGGCTGCCAGCAAAAGATTGCACACTCTCAGGAAATAACAAGTTTGCAGGTTTCCCTTGCCTGCCTTTCTAACCTTACTGGAGTTCTGGGCCAGGGTGCTGGGGGGATGTGATTTCTTTCTTCCCATCTGAAAGGGAACTAACCCTGGCGTGAGCAAGTTTCCCCCCCAAAAATACAGAGTTCCAGTCTGCAGCACAGGGCTGTATCTTGTCCACACCTCACAGCTGCAGAATATTCAAAAACCTTTTCATAAAAGCATTTCTTAGCAGTTTGAGGTCTTCTCCATCCTTTAATGAGCCATTAGCATTCAATTAATCAGAAAAGAAATATGGGATTTGCCAGATAAACTCTTTTATCATGTTCAGTTAGAGAGTCTTGCTCTGAACCTACCTGCTGGCAGGGAAAGGAAGCAATGCATCCTTCTGGCAGATTATGCCATTATAACCCCAATAAATGCTCTGTACTGAAAACATTCAAATTCTTAAATAATAGAAAAAAATTTTTTTTAAAGTCTGAATATTGGAAGCAGCAGCCTGTAAACATGCTGAAGTGGATCTGCATGGTGGAGGTCTACAACTAAAAGATGCAGCTTCCAGCTCTAATCTTGACTGGATAACTTTGCTACAGCTTCATTAAAAGACTGAGGGGGAAAGGGGATTGTAGCATTCTCCTACCTTTGACAAGGAGCTCTGAGCTGATAGGAAGCATACAACAAATACCATTTTCCTGAAAATACTTGTAGAATTTGTATTTCATTACAGCAAAGGTGGGAGGAGATTTCTACGTGTTCCTAAACTGATTAGTTTCTTTCTTCAACTGATTTTCCTTATAAATGGAGCAACCTCTGCACTTAACTACTTGTAACTTCATTGGAGAAGTGAAAAAAAAACAAGAGATGTCACAACTAGGCGAGTGCTGAATTTGGCTTTTGCAAAGGTTGCCTGACATCAGCAAGATGAAAAACAAAGGCAGTTCACACCACAAGTCACAGCAAAGTAAAACAACCTGTCCTCAGAGTCAGCTGTGCCCTGCACTGCTCTCTGTGTCCCATCAGTCATGTGCCGCGCCTGCACAGAGGCAGTGACCACACATGGCACGGGGGCACCTGCTTTTGGCACTCTGCTTTCTAGCAAATGCCTCGGGAAGCAACGTGCTTTGTCTTTCCAGCAGGGAGCAGAAATGCCTACTCCAGCCCCGTCAGCTCAGATGTCACAATTCCAGCTCCAGCCCCAGCAGCCTCGTCATAGCAGTCCTGTCCCTTTGGCACAAACCTTTATCACAGCAGAACCCAATGATGTTGGCAGTATAGGGGACTTCTATATGTGCATGTATTTCATATCATGTATTGATATAATGTATGTTATTTTTGTGGGTGACCCGTAACCCCCTAGCAGGAGAGAAGGCTCAGGGGAGATCGGTGAGGGTGATGCGCGTGTGAAGCCCAGGGAATGAATAATAGAATCATAGAATTTTAAGATGTTGAAATGGTCCTTGAAGATTCCAGCTTCCACTCCCTTGAGCAGGGACACCTCCCACTAGACCAGGTGCTCAAGGCCTTATCCACCCTGGCTTTGAACAGTGCCAAGGATGGTGCTTCCACAACCTTCCTGTTTGTGTCTCACCACCCTTACAGTAAAGAGTTTCTACCTACTGTGTAACCTAAATTTTCCTTGTTTCAATTTGTACCATTCTCCCCTGTCCTGTCACTACAGTTCTTGACAAAGGGTCCCTCTCCAGCTTCTCTGCTGCCCCTTCAGATACTGGAAGGTGCTGTGAGGTCTCCACTCAACCTTCTCTTCTCCAGCTGAACAGCCACATCTTTCCCAGCCTGTCTTCATAGGGGAGGTGCTCCAGTCCTCTTACCAACATTGTGGCCTCCTCTGGACTTGTTCCAACAATTCCACATCCTTCTTATTCTGGGGACCCCAGAACTGGACACAGCACTGCAGGTGGGGTCTCACCAGAGCAGAGGTAGAGAATCTCCTCCTTGGACCTGCTGCCCACGCTCCTTTCGGAGGCCAGGACAGGGTTGGTTTCTGGGCTGTGAGTGCTCACTGCTGGCTCATGTTGAGATTTTCATCAGCCATCAACACCCCCAAGTCTTCCTCTGCAGGGCTGCTCTCAATCCCTTCTCTGCCCAACCCATAGGTGTGTCTGGGATTGCCCCGATGTAGGTGCAGGACCTTGTACTTCGCTTTGTTGAACTTTGTGAGGCTCCCACCAGCCCCACCTCTCAGGCCTGCCAAGGACCCTGGATGTGGGGTGTGACAGACCACAGCTGTGGCACAGCAAGCTGACTTCAGCTCAGCACAACAGGGACCAGAGGGCGGCCTTTGGTTCAGATCAACAGCTGCCAACAGCTGAGGGGATCAGCTGGTGGTGTAAATACCTCCCCAAGTTAGACAAGGAGAGGGGGAATTAAACATTATCCCCTTCAAGTGTGGGATGGCTAAAAGAACCTGGGCAGAGAGCACTGGACTCTGACATCTAATTTAGGATGCGATGAAATCCAGGAGAGTATTTCATTAATCCATACCACAGCTATTAACCTTTTATCTCCCTACAAAATGCTGTTATACAAAGTTTCGTTTCACAGAGGCACTCTGTCAAGCCTCTCAGGAACAGATTCTAGTTTTAGAAGCACGTAGAAAGGGCATCAGCCTGTTCCTCAGCCCAAAAGCCCTCTGCCCAACATAGCAGCACTCAAGAGGGTGGCACATCTGAACCATGAACTTGCTCCCAGTGCAGCAGCTGATTGTATCTGGTATTGGGAACACAGCATTGCTTTTATGGAATTCCAGGCTGTTTTCCCAAATATATTAATGCAGGAGGAAAAAGAGTGGAATTAGTGAGATGAAAGTACATACAGAAAATGCCACCACCATAAGCAGCCTCCAACCATGTTTGCAACTTTAAGAGAGTGTGTGTAAGAAGCTCCCACAGCCTAAAGGGCACTGTGATGTGGACTGCTTAGTACAGAAACAAACCACTTAACAGCATTCCCTGTCCCTTCATCCATGGAGCAAACGTGTTCTTCCATTTCCACAGCTCCCTTACACGGTGCTGGCTGTCAAACACTGCAGTGACACACTGCCCCCACTGACCTACCCTTGCCCATAAACCCCACTGCTGACTGCTCCTTACAGGTGTACTTGTGATGTCTGACACTGGTTGGTTCTAGGTCAAAATAATTGTCCTTTAAAAATGAATGATGGATCCAAGGAGATCCAGCAGAGGCACTGAGATAAGAAAAGCTGTGTTTGTGAAAACTCAAAAGTAACACAAAAAAGTTTCTGCTTGCATACCCTTAGAATGGAAGCCCATCCTCCCCACAAAAAATAGGTCCTCCCACACAGTGACACGTGACATCACTCATCTGTCATTTTAAGGCAGCTCAGCCCAACCTAGACTATTCAAAGGGGAACAGATCAGGGAAGAGAAAACCAACAGAGAAGCCAAGAGCCCAGTGCTTGCAGTGTAGCAAAAAGATGACCCAGAAATGTGATATTATGACACAAATGTCATTTGCTACAGGATCACATAGGCTAAAGAAGAGCTGATGGCCCAGGGGTACAGAAGTCCAGTATATGATGATGGTGGGCAGATGAAGAAGTGCTTTATCTTCTAGTGAAAAATAAAAACTTAAAAGATGTCAGATTTGACAAATTGGTTTAATCTACAGTGTCTCTCCATACAGGCACGCTACCCTGCTGCAGTCTCAACTTGTTAGCTCATACAGCTTTAGGGTTACTTTGAAGGATTCTTCAGGAAAGAAAGATACCTCACTCCCCATTCTGATCTTTTGGAGGAGCCATGCAAAACTTTATATATTGCTGCTATAAATGCCTTGGTAGTGAACCTTCCCTCTGCAGTTTTCAAGGACTGGCTTTGTGCAGACAATGCCCAAGGGATTAATCTTGTTCTTGCCTCCCACTCCCACATAACAATCCACCCAGGTTATTGCTGCAGACATGTGGCCCTCACATGGGTCAGTTTGCAGGACTGAGACCAAAAAGCATAAATGGAAATAAAACCAAACAATGCAAAAAGAAATTAGCCCTTAGTGCACATTTAGTTAAAAAACAGAGTGGCAAGTAGGAAAAGGATGGAGATCTCCCAGTTACATTATTGGCTACTCAATAAACACTGGGAAAAAAAAAAACAGATGCTGGGCAGTCACCCTTTTTCATTCAAGCATAATTAAACCCCCCTATTCCATCATATTATGTACAAAATCACATACAATTAAATAAGCAACTGAAAGCGTGAATGAGATTCTAATATACAGTACTTTCACACAGCCAAAGCTATTTTATTTTACAAGACGAGGCTTTTGCGTTCATCTTTTTTTCTGAAAGCCCAGTAAAAACAGCGTAAACTACTTAAGCAAAATTTAAGAGGCAACTTACAAAGTAATATTTGCATAGCACTGTAAATCTGCGTATTTGTTTGGGCACAGTTCTCAGTAAAAACTACAGTAGGTGACAGGGTCGGGTTTTCTTAATAGCTGCTTGTTTTTCACCAGATTCAGACACACCTCTTCTGAACGTCATAAAATCAAGTGTAGGAAATAACCATAAAAATGTACAAAAATATATACACATGCACAGTAAATGCATACCCTGTATACAGTTTTATTACTCGTTAGATTTGGCTAATAATGGTCATCTGGTGACTTACGCTTCCCTCCGAATGACAGGTTTGCAACACATCAATCAGCTTAAGGAAGGTGAGTTTCCTCGGAGAGAAGGTTTTGATTAAAGCTACAGTACTTGCTGGTGATCTGAGGAGTGAGCGAGGTGCCGGCCGGCAGCAGCTGCCGGGCGTTGGGGCGAGTTCAGCATTCAGATGTCACAAGGGACAGCTCGGACACAGCTGAAGCAAAGGGACACAAAGGGACACAGCTTGGCTCTCTGCACAGATGCACATGCACGTAATAAAGGAGGTACACAGAACCCGCTCATGCCTTGGGGAGTGAAATTCAATTCCTGATTAGGCTCTGCTACCTACTCTCCCTCCTTCACAAATTGTATTTTAGTAATTAGTAAATCGGGTTTTTTTCCTTAAGAATGCACGCTGGCCAAAATAAAAAAGAAATAGAAGTTGTGTAGAATTGGTAGTGGTAGCCCCCACACTAAGGAATACATCTAATTTAAATTTTAAAAGTACTATTATATTCTGGTTTCTGCTGAAGTGTCTAATTTTAAAATACATTTTTCTCCTAAAAAGATAAAATGCTGCTTCTGCTAGTGGTTTTTAGAAATAGACAGTCATCTGCACTCAAGTGCTCTCAACAGTGAAAGTGCGCAAATAATCTTTCTTTACATTTTCAAAAACTGAAGAGTGGCCAGTAACCGCAGGTATAACATTTTAAGAAACACAGGCAGCTTCCTAAAAGCCTAGAGAGGCCAAGGATCAGAGAAGCACAGCATGTTTGTCTTAGATGTCAATCCCACATGTTCCGAATTCTGAAGTATGAAATATTTTCATGACATTTTCTGGTGGCTAAAACAAGTGGCACAGACCCTGTAAAGCTGACTTCCAGCATGTTCTCACTCCAAACCACAGCAGGTAAATAACACACAACCAACAGCCTGCAAACATCTTGCTGCAGAGACAATCAGATAAACCAGCCTTAAAGGTAAACAGGGGGAGGTGTGGCAGAACAAGAGTCTCCATCTGTAACAAGCCCTTGGGAGGAATTCTGACCCAAATCACATGAACATGGCAAGGGTTATTTTGTTAGTTGTCACAGGAAGGTCTCACATCCACATTAGAGTCAGAGCTTGCCCCTCACATACTTGTCTCTGCTTTGCAAAGCTCATGGTGATCACTCAGTTTTCTCAGAGCAAGAATTTGGCTGGACCTGTCGGTGTTCCTGCTCCTCCCAGCAATGCACCTTGCGTTGTCCCTTCTCCCTCACAGCTCCCAGCACGGCTGTCACCTGCTTCAAATCCCAGCTTCACTCAGCACCAGCAGCCCTGGAGCTGCCCGTTATGATCAGAAGGTTCAGGAATACGGGAACGAGCAGCTGTGACACACTGGGTGGGAGTACAAATTCAGCATTCCCATCATAGGGAGGAGCTTCTTTGTGCAGGCACAAAGCAGAACTTGCAGCAATCGTCTGCTGGGAACCAGAACCTTCACACCAGGGGACAGAAGCACATGGCATCCAGGAGATGCTGTGAGCTATCCTGCTGCATCCCATCTTCAAAGGAGATCAAGGAATGGATTCTTCACTTTGATCTGTGTTGGCCTCCAGCATCTGCATGAAACACTTGGGCGAGGTCTGCCCGAGCTTGGCTTTAGACTTCTTAGCACATACTTCTCCAAGATGACAAAAAACATCAGATTGAAGACAGACAATCTGAAACACTCTGTGAAGCATGAAGTCAGCATATTAAAAGCCTCCAACCCCACATTTCTTCAAAATGTACATGAAGCAAAACCAGGTTTTGGGGTAGTCCCAAGACAGTACTTTTAGCAAATATCTGATGTACAGTGACTCCCTTGCTTTCTCATTATTCCAACTCTTAGTAAACACCTTGTCCCAACTCCCTTTCACCAGTGCCAGAGGGACCTGTTGCCAGGTAGGGATGGCCTGTAAGAACAGGCCTGGGAAAGGCTTCTCTTCCCTGATAAGTTTTGCTTTGAAGCAGCAAAGTTGCATTATCACGTAACACAAACACAACTGTGTCACTTCAGACCTAGAGGTGTCAACCAGCGCCAAAATTCAGGAAGACAAAACCCCAGCCACGTGAGACAATTGTTGCAGGACTGGTTGAACTGGAAAGCTCGGAGCTCCTGCTAAGACGTTGTTAACTGAACCATCTGCAGAAGATACAGGTGAGCAAATTATACAGACATCGGTGATGGAGACAAGTGGTACCACGTGGAAATGAGCAGACACTCACTTTTCCTGTGAATACCAGGCAAGTAGGACACAGGCAGCAGTCAGATTCATTGGTCAGCAAGTAAGTGTAGAGCCCTTCGAGATAAGTTAAAGCAGAACAAAGGAACGTTGCCCATGCTCTTTGTGCCGGAGACAGATATTTTGCTCAGTGACGCAAAGTCAATTGCAAGAGCACATTCAGCCCACAATGAGCAAGAGAGAACTGTAATCCTACCGAGCCAAGGCCTCTGGATACATCCTTCTTCAGCATCAGCTCTTTGTGCCTTCCTAACCGAGAGATGCCACATGTCCAGCAGTCCCTGAGCTCTCTCACCAGGTTCTCAGACGTACGTCATCGTGATGCTACTTTGGAACTGCAAATCCCCCTTGGAGAGCAGCATCATTGCTGTTCATGACAAAGGCAAGTGCTGCCAAGGCCAAGAGCATACATCTATCATCTGTCCATGTCAGTCTGAGAACCATTCCTCTTCAGAGCCAATGCTGAACTCCATGGCAGTCAGCTTGTAAGTCCATACAAGAAAACTCTGTATTTACTCCAAACAACTAAGCAATAAATGAGAATTCTGAAAGGTGGAGAGAAAAAACACTCCCATAGCTGTAAGTTTATTAAACCTAGCACAGTTGAAAAGCAAAAGACGAAAAACATGATATATTTTTGTTTATTATTGCTCTTAAAGGGCTTGGTAGTCAAATATACAAGCTATGTTCTATTAAACCAGAAGAAAATAAGATATAAAATCTATGCTTACTTTTCCAATCCAATCCACCTGCTAATCCTCATTAGTGACATTAACTTCAGCTATTTCCAGTCATTTTAATTTACACATACTCTGCATATGTGTGCGCGCGCGTGTATAAAAACCCCTATTTGAGGAGATAAAATTCAAAATGAAGAGATTCGTGTTGGTTTTGTACTGTTTTGTGCACTGCTGGAGGTTTCAGTTTTTCAAGTGGTTACTGATATGTCTGTTCAGAAGAGCAAAATTTAAGTATCTGATGATGTATTTATTATATTTTCAAAAAGAAAGCATGACCAGTAAGTTATGATAAGAAAATATGAAACGTTGATTATTCTCCCCTTGATGTACATGCACTAATCCCATGATCCTGAATAGGGAGTTACATGCACTAAGAGGAGAAAAGGATCCTGTAAAGAGAAAGGCTATTAATTCCTTTCTCCTCTAAGCAGCTCCCCTCTTCTCAGCATTAAGAAGGGATTTATTTTGTGAAATTCTTGTCATGCCCATTAATATACTGCTCAAAATATAAGTATAAAACATAGTCAATGGTCAGCCTGCTTTGCAAGCCTCTTCTGCTAAGCCAGTACAATTTATACATACTCAGTATCATCTTCAGGAAGCAAGTATACAGCATTTGTAACATCTTTCTAGGAAGCAAGAATTATACCCATTACTGAATTACTTAAGAAAAAAAAAAATAAAGAAAAAGAAAGAAACCCCCACTGTTCTCAGTCCTCCACTTAAAAACAAGGAAAAGCCAGAGTTAACTTTATCAGCATTTGGATGTCTGACTGTATTTGAAGACAAAGTACAAAAACATCCAGCAAGGAAAACAGAGTTATGGCTAGGCTCTGCTTCTCTTCAGTCCCCAAAGCATATTCCAAACTCCACTAACATTTGCACCCCGCTCTTAGGGAAGATTTATTGAGGGGACAAAGATGAGACACTAACGTTGGGGGTCTGGGTACAAGGACTCAGAGAGGTGGAGTCTAACAGGAGACAGACAGAACGCAGGTCATCCTTCAAATGCTCTTGTTGAAAAGACCACAAATAAAAATCAAGTGTATGACAGAACAAGTGATTAATGACCCCAAGTAAAATATTTTTCTAAGTTACAAAATTGCTCTTCCGGTGTTTGAAAACAGAAAAACCTGTGGGAGAAGAGGTTACATTCCAACAGTTAAGAGTAAATATGGAAAGAAGGTAAATTATTACTCTCTTATCTTGGTTACTGGAGCAAAGATGAAAACAACAACCAGTGCTTTGATAAAATCTGCTCTTTACAAAAGTGAGATAAATATTCTAGTGGCAGCTGGGTTAAAGATACAGACCCTGAGGGTCAGCTTCTGCCCTCAGCTGTAGATCTGCAACTCATTTTACCCACTTCTGAGAGCAGCCAAATGCAGATTGTGACCTTCAGACTTGAACATACACGTATAGTTACCATCTGTTTGCAAATAATTCTCCAGCTATGCATACAGCAGCAACCTACAGAAATCTCTGAATGTGCGTTTGTAAAAAAAAAAGGAAAGAAAGAAAAAAAGGAAAAAAGAAAAAAAAAAAGGAAAGAGAGACAGGTACAGACATGATTCTGAGCTCTAGTTTTCAGTGAAAAAGACCAAAATGTCAACAAGCAAAACTAAAGATACTTAAAATCCCTGAAGAGACCTTACACTCTTTCTAAATGCTTAACAGCACAGCTCACCTTGCAAAAAACTTCACATGAACATCTAAAGCACGACCAAGCACACCCTATCCTGACACACACAGGGTAAGGTCCTGGCCCCATCAGAATCAATGCTGAAACTCTCATTAGAAGTTCAAGAGATGCCAGCATTCAAAATGTGACTGCTACGGACCTCTCCTTTCACATTTTTTGCAAAAGAAGATATTTTGAAAATTATTGTGCTGATTTCTAGTGCTGCCTCCCAGTTTACTGAGAGAGGTTGGCTGAACTGGACTTTGGTAATGAGAGATGCAAACACATAAAAGGAGAATTGAAAAAATTTCCTTCTTTGCACAACTCTAAATCCCATGGTCAACCACTAATTCAAAAAAACCCAAACAAGCCAAAACAGATTCAAAATTATCATATGTGTTTGATGTGAAACAGGGCAAACAGCACTCAAGACTGAAGTAGTATGTTGAAATTAAACAGCCTTGAGCAGTTAGCAGGAGATAGGATGAGAATTTTATACTATTGAATCTGTTCTATGGGATGTGCTGATGGATAACACGCTGCTTCCAAACTCCACTGTCCGTTCTCCTGCATTACAGAAGTCTTAAGATGCTGCCTGAAAATAAAAAGTGTCAGGGTAACATACAAACAGGATTTCGTCTGTAGCCATGACAACACAGCCAAAAAGACTCTAACCCAATGAACACCTGTCAGTTAATTTAAGGAGGATGTTTTTTCCTGGCTCATTAGTAAGAGAAGTTGGAAATCAATAAACATTACGTTGGCTTTAGCAAGAGGAAACATTCAATGGCTCCTGTTGTAAAAGTGAGTGTAGTGCTCTTGACAGAAACCAGTGTTTTCAGTCATGTGAAGATACATGTGGCCATGGCCAATGCCCTCTTTTCTCCCTCACCCCAAGTCCCCCAACAAAGCAAGAAAAATTAGTTTCTTCTTCCACCCCACCCCAGATTTTCTCCCACAGCTTGACTACAGTAATCCTTGAACAGGCAGAAGGTTGGTGCATTCTCTTCAGCCGATGCCTCCAACTTCTTCATTCTTGGCTCAAGTTTTATTCATTAATATTAGTCATCAGTTATTAAGAAAAAGATAGTTTCTAAGTGTTTGTTGTTGTTTTTTAACTGAAGTTAATCGGATACCATAGTCTGGTTACATGTGCTGAACTGCAGCCGTCAGTTATTCCTTTTTCTTGAATTCCTGGTTGCCATAGCTGGAGCCTTTTTCTATTTCAGTTACTCCTATCAGTCTACGAACTCCAAAGGAAGCTTTAAAATACAACAGAGAAATGAGAGGCACATTAAAACCAGTCCAAGCATCTAGGAAGTTACATATAAACACACAAGCAGAACCCACATGAGTTAACCCAATCCCCACATCAGCAGTGACCAACAGTCCACTGTACGAAGCTGCACATGGATCACAGCTCAAATGACACTCAAAGGGGGGGACAACCCAGATTTAAAAATATAATTACTGCTTCTGTTGGTTAACAGGACATGTAGCATGAATACTGAAGCATATGCCCTCCTCCTACTTACCCCTCTTATTGTTAGGGTTTTTTTGTTCGTGGGGGATTTGGTGGTATTTATGCATTTTTTGTTTCTGGTGCTGGTTTTGTTTGGTTTTTTTTAATTCACAGACAAGTTGTCCAGTAAAAGTATTTTTTCCTTCAGGCACCATAATAATGGGCTACAAGACTCACCTGCTACTACTACAGTTTTTGCTTAAGATATGAAGGCAAATTTGCCTGGATTAAAGCTTTTGAAACAATAAAAATGCTGTACAATAGAGAGACTACCGAGTGAGCTCCAAATATTTTCCTGCAAGCCCCATTCTTATTAATTAATACACAGAACTTATTGGAGGTAAAGGATCTTGTTACGTGTCACACTGGGCTTAACATCTTCTCTGCTTTTATTACCTGCTCCAACAAGTCCCAGGAATGCAAGGATAAGGAGAGGTGATCCACTTGCAAAAACTCCAAAGCCAAACGTGAAGAGAGGAGAGAGGAGAACTGTGGCCCAAAAAAGAAAGTTTAGGAGGGTCCATGGTCTCCTAGGAGGTTTAAACTGCTTGCCAGGAAATACACCTTCCTGATTATACATCTCTTGCAAAGCATCCTGGGGGAGGGAGAAAAGAAAACAGGTTTATAATGTTTGCACCAAGCAGCCCAAGATCAGTCAGCTCCAGGACAACACCAAGGACAGTATCTGTGGTACAAACTCATCAAGAGTGCACAGCATCCAATTCCATCTGCTATTATTTATTTGGGCATTTCTGCTGACCACCCAAGTGACCTTTAAGCCTTTTGAAGGCAATTCTGGCACCATCACAAACTTAGAGTCCTCTCCACTACCAAATACCTTCATCTTGTCAGTTAATTGCTTAGGAATTTAGGGCAGCTTCAGGCCAGAGACCAGTTCAGACACTACCAGCCCTCTTCGCTGGGTGCTTTTCCTTCTCGTTTTTACTTCCAGAAAGGTCAGCATGATTCAGCAAAGCACAGCAGAAAAATGCTGCGTGTAGAGCCAGGAGGGGAGGGCAAGGCAGGAGCTGAGGGGCAGAGACAGCACCACACCAGCCCTAATCCCAGCACTCCAACTGAGCCGCTGCATCCCGAGCTGAGCCTGCAGAGGTGCAGTCCTGGAACACATCACTCAAAGGAACAAGGTGCCCACCACCTTCCCTCAGTCTGTAAGATTGTTTTTTAAGGTTCCCGAGCCATTACCAAGGATGGCTCAAGTCCGGCTATTTCTCACTTTTCTTTATTTCTTGTTTTTCTTTAATCTCCCTTACAAAGGGCTGAGAAGTGAGAGGCACTCCTTTGCCAATAACAGCTTTTTGAGGACACATCCTCTGCGCAGGAAGAGATTCCACTTACAGAGTCATTGGAATAAATGGAATGAGAGGATTCCAGTTACAAAGTATTGCTAAGACTGTAAGATCAGTCTGTGTAATACCTATGTCTATAAGCAATACCTCCCTGTCAACATCTCACACCGAAGTTGAACAGAGGTACAGCCAACAGCAAGAGGGATGAGAGGAAATGGTGTCACATTGCACCAGGGGAGGTTTAGATTGGATATTAGGAAAAAAAAACCTGCATGGAAAGGGTTGTAAAGCAGTAAGACAGGCTGTCCAGGGAACTGGTGGAGTCGTCATCCCTGGAAGTGTTCAAAAAAACATATGGATTTGGCACTCGAGGACACGGTTTAGTGGTGAACATGGTGGTGGTGCTGGGTTTACAGTTGGACTCAGTGTTCTCAGGAGTCTTTTTCAACCTCAAAGGCTCTGTGGTTCTACAGACCTGCTAAGGGGAGCTGGGAGAAGAAGATGATGAGCTGCTGCTCTTTGTAAGATAACCTCTCTCCTTAACTGAATCAGAGTTCAGGTATTCAAACAAATTAGGTTGAAATCAATAAAATGAAACTCAGAATAATTTGCTGCCTACCTGGAGGCTGGGCATAAGCTGGCAATGCTGCAGCAGAGGTCATTATAGCTGGGGAAAGCCCAGGATACTTAAACTTTCTGTGCTCTGCTGTCTTCCCACAAAGATAAGCAACACAGAAATCAAGATACACTTTTCAAGTTCAATAATCCACCACTTAGGGCTGGACAACATTAATTACAGTTCTCTCCCACTCCCCACAGAAGTGTTAAATATGTGATCGAGAAAATAACCATCTAAGGTTAGAAAAAGAAATGACACAAGGAAAAGCTCTGAGCCATTTGAAGGCACTCTGGGCATGTGCTCTATCAGTCCCTGGCAGCAGATCCCAGGGACTGCCTGTCCCATGTCACACACCACTGCAGAAGTATTACCAGGAGGCAGAAGGAAAGTGACAGTGGAAGAAAAATGAAAGCAAAGAACAATTGCAGCTGAAAGCCAGGACCGGCTGTCCGTGACAGACAGTTATCACTCTTCTCGAGTGCTTAAAAACACCCACAGGGAAAATGGAGCTTTTAGAAATGCATGACAGATATCCAAGCGCTGAAAAATGTAAAAAGACAGTGGATTGCTATTAGTCTTCCACAGCTCAGGCATATCTCTGAATTCCACTGTGCTTCCCGGCAATTTGAGACCTCACTACCCAGCCCTCTGCTGCCAAGGGGCTCCTCTGTCCTGCTCCTTCCAGCACTTTGAGGGATGGCTGCCTAATTATACATAATATCCTCTCCATCCAGTGCAAGAGTGTGTATTACTCACTGCCTTAATATACTCCCCTGTGCAAGTCCCAAAAGACAGAAAAGAAAGCAAAGCTATTTACCTTTTCCTGGTAAAGCTTGTGAAGCCAGTTTGCAGCTTCCTTTTCATCTTGAGGGATATCTTCCAGAGGAAATCTCCTAGTTTAGTAGAGAGATTAAAAAAATGGAAAGAAGAAAAACAAAAAAAAATTAAGGAAAAATCCAGATATTTGATTTTATCCCTCTGCTAGGGAAGATCTTCCATTCACTAAAGGGCATAAATCACTGGCAATACTGTCACTGATGGCAGAGGTCTTAAACACAGAACTGGGACATAAGAATCTGAGTTTTTACGTTGGGAATTGAGTGCTATTTAAGACAAAAAAAAACTGTACAAGCTCCTATCAGTTTCAGAGGACATCAGTAAAATAAGCATTTCCCCTTCAAACAATGTTCCTCCTTCACCAGATCCACCACTGTTTGATTCCCAGTGAGCTCAGACTGAGGCACTCGGAGCTGGGAAAAGACAAGCAAGTGGAAAACCCAAGGATAATTGTTTGTTACATTTTGGTAGTGAAAACCCCATTTTGGAAGTAATGGGAAAGGCAACTAAAAATTCACCTCAAACCACCTCTAAGGAAAACATCTTCTGCAGTGACTGCACTTGTCCCTCTTTGCTTCTGCAGCCCCACGGACTGAGGCACACAGTTCTGGGGGTGTGTGACAATTCTGCCCGGTGCCAGCCCTGACCTGACCTCAGTGAGAACAGGTGCCTTGTCAGAGCCTCTCTGTAGCGGTGAAGAGCCAACCATTTCCCTGCATTCTTTTATTTTCTGAGACCCTTCCAACCCAAACCGCTCTATGATTCTATGAATATGTTCGTACACATTTCTAATGATTTTTGCATCCCATAAACAAACTGAACACCAGATCTGGCAGATTTACTTACATGAGCACTAACAAGAGAAACTGCGCAATTCATATAAATAACGCTCAATAAAAGCTTAGTGAAAAGTCATTTGCTGAAAGCTCTCTGGTGAAGTTGCCGTGGTGTTGCTGTCACCACTAGAGGGGACTAACAGCAATAACATTCGGTGATTTCCTGATTATTTCCTCTGGAGGCAGTCGGGATAAAGACTGGATCCACTGCAGAGCTAAGCTGCTTACCTCTGCACAGGTAACTACGTCTGCACATACCAAGAACAAGAGCTTATGTGCTTCCCTTCTCTGAGCTACAGTAAGTCTGTTGGCACAATAAGGACATGTTCCATTTTCAGAAAAAAAATCTGTAAAAATAGTCTCCTTACTCTCATAGTTTCTTCCCCAAAACAGAAAAAAAGTGTAGAAAAGCACCTTGAGAATATTCATTCCATCCACAAACATATTTTAAATCAAAATTATCTAAGCACAGCCATTTGTAAGGTACAATTAGTAATTTTACCTGGCAACATCCTCCTCAACAGAATTTTACAACCTTACAACTTTTACAAACCTCTTCTAGCACTACTGAAAACTACATTTCTCTTCTTTCCTCCCACTACCCCTCCAAAAAATAAAATTAAATTGCACCTCCTTTAGCAAACCATAGGATATTTAACTGAAGGCTGCCACTGTTCAGGGTATAATTAATAATTACACAGATGTGCATCCATGCATGTGCACCCCAGATCCAGCTAGATATCCTACATGCATCTGCCATCAGTGTGGAATTACAGGTGGAACTGCCTGACCAGCTGTTTTGCTGGCTGGCAAATTGTCTGCTCACTTTCCTCATCAGGAATATGTGTGGGAAGTGTAAATAGTGAAAACAAAACCCCTTGCAAACGAGCAACCCCATTTCTCTGTGGGCAGCTCCACAGTTGCCTCTTCAGCTGAGAGACTAAAATGTTGTGGATGTTGCAGCATCTGAGAGCAGAACCAAACAAGTGGCCTCCCCATGCACATTAAGGCTGCATTCTGCTTCCCTTTGGATCGCATTTCTTCCTCAAAACTGTTGCTGCTGCACCTCAAGACACTGGATAATTACTGTGATACCCTACAAAGATTTTCACCACTGGAGGCTCTGCCAAGACACACCTGCTTCGATTAGATGGACAATGCAGAGAGCCAGTGCCATTCACTTGCAACACACAGACCCAAGGCAAGAGGGGAAAGGTGTGGGGGAAAGGAGAAGGGCGCCTTTTTTTTTTTTAAACTTTTAAAAACCAAGCATCAACCTCGTCACCAGAATACAGCAATGTTTTCCACAGTGTGGATGAAGCCCCCAGAGAGGCAGAAGCAAACTGTCCAAAGAACTGTGGAAAGAATAACCAGGTCATGTCTCAGGTCCAAACATAAAAGGGAAGAAGAAGAAATTCAACAGGATTGGTGGTTTTTATGATCACAAGGAAGCCTTTGAAGCAGAAGGCAACAAGGAGAAAGCAAGAAAGAGAAGGGGTGGGTGCGCATGCAAATGTATACGTGCTGCATGGGGTTAGGTGTGAGCAGCTACTCTTTGAGGCAAAGGAACAGTGAGGAATGTGAGCAATGTCTCACCTCATTCATAGGATGTCTGAATTAGCATTTTTTAATTTTAAATCTGCTGATCAAAACATGTGAGTGAGGGAGAGAAACTGGCATGTTAAGGAGCTTTACACTCTTTACTACAAGGGACCACTGAAGCTGAAGGACAAGGAAAAGTGGACTACAAGAAAGGAAATTACTCTCTAAAATCTGAATACACTTCAATGTGCCCAAGTACACATCTTAAGGCTCACCTCCATCAGTATAAGCTCACCTTACACACATATCTGCTTCATATTTCTTTCCATAAAGAATTCCTAATAAAGACGGGTTCTTGTTTCCTCTGAAATTTAGTGTTACATCATACACTGCTGAAACTGTTGCAAAAAAAAAAAAAGAAAGAAAACAGGGCTGTTACAGCAGCAATTCTAGCAAGCACCTTCTGGCATCCTTGCCTGAGACAGTAACAGAGCCTTGTGCAAGCCTTGCATTAATGATGTCACAGAGTCCTTCACTATTTTGTGTTTACACATCACATTTATCGGCACCAGCCCCCTGACACTCCCAGCTCTGTAAAACACCAGATGACTTGATGAACTAAGCAACATAAAAAGGTTTTTAGTATTTTTTAAGACTGGTATCTGACAGTTCTGTGGCAGTTTACAAATTACCAGCTGACATGCTGGATCCTCATTACTGCCAGCTCTCTAATTGTAATGAACAACAGAGTAGACCACACTGGGCTACACAGAGCGTGCTATTAAATAACACATTACAAGTGCTGCAAAGCTTGGCAGTACCTGTTCCCCTGAGACACTGGACAGCAGTGGTGAAACCTTTGGTTCTGGGCAACAGGTGGTATTTCAGTTTAGGCAACCCCTTGGATTCAGCTACTTCCATACTGATGCGGTGCTTGGTCTCTGTGAAACGAGTTCCTTCACAGTACAGGAGAAACTGTGCAAGACAAAAGCAAAGAAACCCAAGGATATCTTGAGATGTCAAAAGAAATCCAGCAGATTACTGAAAGTTTGTCCAAGATAAACATACGTGTGCACACACTTCAATTGTCTCATCTTTTCACCAAGTATCAGGCATAAGCACCAACTCCCAACTCATTTACCATTACCTTTGCATTTAAGAACACTCATACCAAATTTAAGGTGACAAAAAGACAGCCCTAATTGTGGCATTTAGAATGCACAGAAATTAGGAAACTGATTCACTCAAGTCAGTTTTAATCATGATTTCAATTACCAAGCAGGAAGTCTTGATTTAAATAATCAATGCTAACTACATTTTGCACTTATATTTTCTAGTTGTTTTCCCTAGATACTAGTCCTTGGTTCTCAGTTGTAGAATCATTAAAATGTATAGATTTGAAGCTCAAGTTCAGTCTTGAGATTTTCTAACTGGTAGGGTTTTTTCTGTTTTTCTTTTTTTCCCCCCCCACACTAATCAGAAAGATATCTTCAATATAATTCATATCCATATATTCAAGCAATTAAGTAGCTTAAAATACATTCTCCAGATTCTTTTTCTATCTTCGTAATGGTAGGAAATTATAATGCATTCACGATGTTCTAGTTAAGGCTTAATGTTTCACTATTCATTTTAACAAGCTGTACTGGATGATACCGAAAGCTCACTTAAAATGCCTAAAAAGCCTCTTAATGTTTTACAAGCCAAATAATTGTACATTCTATATAAAAGCTATAAAAGCAAAACTGAGAATTTATCAAAACCTTTGCATTCAAAGCTGTAAGAGGGTTAATGGGTTGATTACACCACTGTGCTGCTGCAGTGAAGTCTTAACAGCATTGCACACAATGAAACAGAGATGTTTTACCCTTGAATTTAAATAATGTCAAAATAAAAAGGGAAAGTGTAACTGCAAAAGCAGATATAAGCTTGCCGTATGTTCTCACAGAGACTTTTTGGGAAACCTGTAATTTCAGGGACCAACGAACACACTAACAGGAACTTTGTATCAAAATCCAAGGTCTGTGCAGTCGAATTCACTCACTTCTCCAAAAAAGCTTTTTGTTTGTGTGTCTTTTCAGCCTACCTCAGAAAATGTTATACAGATGTAGTAATCAAATGTAGGCTTTTTTTTTAATAGGTAAAAAAAGGTTTGGATAAAATCGTTAAGTATCACACAAGCCTGATTTATAAATTATTCTCAAGCTTCTGAACTGTTTCCCAAAGGACTTCCCTTACCAACAGGCAAACAGGAGTTTTCTACCAGCATATCCCAAAACACCTCCTGAAACAGAGCACGGCTCTTCCCTGACAACACTTGGAAGCGAGCACACCTTCTCCTGACACATAAGGCCACAGGCACGAGTCTGTCACCGTTTCACTTCTAGCAGCCAATACCAGAGGAGGGACTCAACACTTACCCACATATATTCAGGATAATCAGACAAACGTTTCAATCCCTCAATAACTGTATCTCTGTCCTCTTCCCATTTCCTTTTGCAGAAAACGATCTCAAGGAAGTACCACGTCCAGCCGATTAGGGGCACATATAGCAGCTCCCTTTTAGCAAGAACTTTGGAACTCTTGGAGAAAAAAAAACAAAAGCAACAATCCAAAAATGTCATTGGCTGATTCATGCAAGGAGGTCGAACACACTACACCTAAGACAACAGAGTTGCATCTGGAAACTTAAATGCAAGGGAACTGTTTAAATGTGGGTTTTAAACAGACCTATCACCCTGCAGAGGAAGGGAAAGCTCACGGCCCACGTACCCCCAGCACTCCAAAGCGCTCTGTCATCGTCCAGCCGCACAGGAAGTCGATCTCAAAGTTGTGGTTCAGGATGATGATGACGTGTTCCTTCCCAAAGGTTTTCACCGTGGCCTCGTCTGAGAACAGGGTGCACTCTGTGCCTGACCACCATTCCAGCAGCATTACCAACTCTAGCAAACGTGATGAAGGTGGAGAGAGGAGTTAGGGGTGCCCCTTACGGAAAGCATTTAGCGTTTCATCCTCAGCCCCATTCAGTGCCCAGTCTCTCCCAACTCCCAACAGTGTCACCTTCTCAAACTCATCCAGTAGAAATGAAACAAAAGCTTGGAAGGGAACAAACCAAACCACATTACCATCCCTAAGCAGTATTTAAGGCACCAGACATATGCACTATGGATAATTTAGCAAGTTTTCAACAGCGACAAGTTTGGGCATTGCATGGCAAATGCGAAATTTCATGATCACTGGAAAAAAAGCCCAAAGACTTTTGTGCCTGGAAACAGACAGTGGAGCCATTGATTGCTCCACTAAATGAGTACAGTTCCTCCCAGGTGAAATACAAATTATGCATAGATGCAGCCTAATGTTTTTACTCCACATGAAACAAGCCTTATGGAGGTAAACAGACCAATAAAGGTCTTTTAAAGGGATGCAGTGACATAGATCTTCTGTGATAGATTTTAATATTACAACACAGGGCTTTAATTGTTTTGCATGGTGATCATCAACAGAGAATTAAAAACAGCAGAGAATTGAGCTAATTTATCAAAATACCTGGGCAAAGACAGGAATGGTAAATTGTGTTTTTCTTTTACTGGAAAAGAATGAGCCCTTTTCCCTCCATTTACTCCAACTTTAAAATATCACAGCAACTCTTATTCCACCCTGAACATTTGTTACCCATTCTTATTTTCCACCTCCCCTTTTTTCATCATAAAACCCCCTTCCATTTAAATTCAGCACACACTGACTGTAGTTGCTATGGTTAGCTTATTTCCCTCATTTCAGTACATCGAGGCAGATGGAAGGCATTGCTTGCATCATGGGACAACTATAAAAAGTATGAGAATAGTTCATCCTCCCAGTAGGAATATTTGCTTCCCTGCAAACTGTAGTCGTTGGTATTTTCTCATTTCAATGAGACATGGATGAAATAAAAATCTGGTTGCACAAATACGGCAGTTAAAAAGAGTCCAACCCTTCCCACATTACTACACCTGCAGGTTCCCCGTCTATTCCTTCTATCACGCTCTGCTAGGAGGTTTTTCAGCTTCCCAATGGGAGATCCTGGTTTTGCCAAACAGGGCAGCAGCTTCCTGCACAAGGGTTTCTGATCAGTGGGATCAGACAAGGTCACCTATCCATACTCCAGAACAAGAGTTAGGATCCAGTCGTGCACCACACCAGAGAGAAGGCAAACACAGCATCTAGGTGAGTAATGGGGAAAACCAGTCCTGGTCTGCTGAAGATACACAGCTTACCTAGCACTGTTTTTTTCACTCATGACCACTTGCTCACCTACCAGGTTATTCCCCTGTATCACTTTCTGCACTTGCTCATTTGGAGGTGCAACAAAGTTATGCACCTTGCTCACCAAGAGAGCTTAATCCCGGTCAACTGGAAATATGGCAGAGGAAGGACAGTATTGTCTTGCTCCTTTATACCAAGTACAGGTTTCTGTCATTGCTTCCCAGCTTTGCATGCTTTGTGATTACTTACCTGCCTTTCTCTGGTTATCTTGGCTCAGTAAAAGGAGAAAGAGGACAGCAAGAATGTCCTCAGGGCACCTCCCAAGCAGGTGGCCAGGAGAATGGAGCAGTGGTACCAAACACAGGGTGGTACTCTGAGCAATTTTCCCTTTCCATTGCTGACTATGTACCAAGGGGGAACATCTCCAGTACCTGCTACAGCTGCTGCATTTTCTTATAAAAATTATAATCAACTGGGTGTGTTTCTTCTTCAAAATAAAAAAAAAAAATCTGCAGAGGCCAGTGTGTATGACTTTCTGCAGAACGTTTCTTTCACCTTTCTCCCTAAAACAGTGGAGGATTTGCCAGAGTTCATACTGAGAGAGGAGGGTTGACGAGCCGAAGGATTAACACGAGGAAACAGACTGTCCTTTACAAGTGTGCTGACAAATGATGTAATTATAACCAGGAGTGGGCTCATTTCCTTTTTTCGGTGCGTGGGTTACAGCTCCTTTGCGTGGCACTGATCCTGCCAATGCTACAGCAAGAACATTCTCCTGAATGAAGGAAGGGGAACACTTGCACTGCCCAGGATACTTCCTGCAGGGAATAAGCAACACCTGGCTTCAACCAACCCCTGTGGCTGGGGTTCCCACACACCAAAGCAGGTGCATTTACAGCCTCAGAAGCCCCCCAGGAAACAAAGCAAACAAGGGGCACAGCACATCCCTCAGCTGAAAGTACCAACATTTGAGAGGTTATTTTTGCAACCGGACTAACCCAAACACTCTGCACTCCCCAAGGGTGTGATTCATCTGAAAGGAGCTGACATGGGAGAGCTGGAAGTATAGACTACCTGACACGAATTTATGGGTTTATGTTGCAGCCAGAGCCCAACACACTTTCTTCCCCAAATGTCTTTCAGGAACACCGGGTAGAGTCTCTCTCCCTCCCCTTTGGAAGCTGGGCTTTTGCATTTGAGAGGAGATACAGTTAAGAATAGAGCCTGGTTTTCAGTACAGAGCCAGGTACACGATTACCTGTGTATCCATCTTCTGCCAGCTGGGCAGAGTAGCCTCTCTTACAGACCCTCAGCCTAAAACCACAAACAGCTTGGAGTAAGCGAGCAAAACACAGCATCCAGAGCAGAACACCAACCTTGCCAAAAGGCTTCTCCATATTGAAATATATTTCATTATGAATGGCAACACTGGGGCTGCTGCATTTACACAGCTTACCTAAATTGCTATAAATCACAACTGAAGTGCATATTCTGCAGCTCTTCCATTACAGGCCATCAGCTCTCTGCAAGCTCTCTCTCCACATAACATTTACATTCATTTTCATAGTTTAATTTCCCAATGTGTTAATTTATAACAGGCTATACACTAGGGGTTATCCTAGGTACAACCCAATTATCTACTCAGCGTCTCCAAACCTCTTTGAACAATGGTGTGGGTTATATCTAGTGTTTAGAAGATAGCAGCATTTAAAATGTGACTTTCTCAAGCATAATGCTAACTTTAGGCTGAGCCTAAAGCCTTATAGGAGCAAGCAGCTCATATCCTCAGAAAAGCCAAACTATTAATGCAGGAGTAGTTTTCAGCATGAGATCGGATTCTAGATTATTAAAAACACAAAGAAATTCTTATAAGCAAATTAAAAATAAAAACTATATATCCTCACTCTCATCCAACCAAACTTATTCTGAAGTTTCTAAGCTCTTCTATTACAATACCTTTTTACCTGACAATTTGCCTGCTAGTCTGTTTAATTTCCTTTCTCCTGTGCTTCTCAGGAGGCAGAACAAAAAGCACAGTAAAGACAGAGACAACAAGCTTAAGAAAAGACCGAACCAGACACCTCAGAGTTTTTGTTGGTGATACTTCACATCGATGATTTACAAAATGTGGGTGCCTGTCAGTGGACTGCTGAACTGTAATTTCAGTGCTCATTTTGGTGACTCATTTACCCGAAGTGGGAGTTGGATGCTGAGTTGAGCACTAAGGTAAGTGGCCGTGCATACTGGGAGGGGATGGAGAATGGAAACCGATTAGATGATTCACTGCTGAAACAGAGGAGGTGACATTTGGGCTAAGGAGCCTTCTAAACACTCTAAATATTTTCAAAATCCCAGCCCCCCATTAAGCTCTGCGAGGAGAAAAAGAAGGCATCCACAGGGAGGAAGTTTTGCAAAGGTCTGAAAGAGGAGAACAAAGAAGCTGTACTCAGTGCAGAGCTGACCCACGGGCAGAAGAAAACACTGACAAATTGCTCACGAGAGGACACCCTGGCCTCAGAGACGAGCACCGCACGATGTAAGGGGACTCTGAAGTTTGTCACACAGTTCAACTGCAGAGACATCTACATGAGATACTTTCAGACTGACCTCTCCCTCTGCAGCCCACACAATAAACTTGGGCTCCTACATGGTCAATATTGCTCATATGCTCAGCACCTGATCCAGTCCCAGAGTTGTCCCTTAGCACAGGCTCTGATGCTGGATGAAGATGGCACTGAGATAGAAGCAACAACTCCTATCAGTCCAGATACGGTTGGAGGTGCAGAGGCGCTTCACTCCCCACTTTTTTGAATGCCAGAGTGACAACATACATCAGACCCTTGACTTCTGTATGATTTCCCAGTATTCCAGAAAAAAAAGAGGCTATTTTGATCTGCTCTGAAAGAATCTACATCCAACTTACCACTTCTCTCGTCTCTGTGTGCAAACAGATACATGTGCATACATTTTTTTTTTAGTTAACAAAAGCAAAACCAAGGAAAACCCCTCCTCAGCCCCATCCCTCCCACCCCGTCCCCGCATACTCACGGCTCCAAAGGGAATAGGCAAGGCGACAGTTTACTCGGCGATAAAGCTGCTTGTTGATGGGCCAGAGGACCAGCGTGCATAGTTGAATGAAGTTAATGATCAGTCCACTCACAACAAAGACGAACCCAATGAGGAGGTGAACTATGAACTGGGTCTTCAGGAAGGCAATGAAGCCCATGATAACCACTCAGAAGCGTGTGCAAGGGCCGTCACTCAGAATAACTGTCCTGAAAGAGGAAAAGAAACAACAAAGCAAAGAGTCAAATGGAGAGTGGATTTACAAGCTCTGAGGAAGGACAAAGCAAAAGCCCTGAAACAGTCCAGGTTCATTCATCAAGAGAAACCCAACCCAATAAACACTCTGCTCTCCAAGCCTGCCTCATGCAGGTCTTCACACAATAAACTGGTGATGGTGCAAATCCCTGCCCAAAATAGGAAGGAATCATTATTTACAATTTACAGCCCACCAGGAAGATTATTATTTGCTGAAGAGACTAATCTCACACCTCTCTTCAAACAAATACCACATAATTGGGAGTTAATCCTGGGAGGAACACAGAGACCGGCACTCAGAGTCAGCAGTGGAACCCTGATGGGCAAACAGGAGCTGTACCTTCAGGGGTGTGCTGTCCTGAAATGCAACAGGAGCCACAGCCCTGGAAAGAGCAGGGCTGGTCACACACAGCATCAGTCTGCAAACACTAAGGCATGGAAATGGAAATGGAAATCAGGTATTCCCACATTCAAAACCCATGCTGGAGCAGGTTAAATAACTTCTCACTTTGTCAAGCCACAGTTCCACGATCAAATATACCAGTTAGTGTGGGGAAAAATGTAAAGTAATAAAACAGCCTTAGGCTGTGTAGCAGTACAAACTTGATCTGGAAAGGGCACTGGTGTAGAATCTTGATTCCACCAAATTAGCCAGAGCACTTAACTCTGAGCACGTGCCATATTTATACCAGGTGCAGAAAGACTGGCAACGTCTGAACCAGCAAAATGACACAGGAGCTTAGACAAGCCTGATCCACTACAAATCCTGTCAGCACAAAGTTAACCCGGCAAACTGTATTTACCAAGCCACCAAACTGAGTGTATTGCAAACCCCACATTATCCAGCACTGGCCTGTTTGACCTGTTGGGTACTCAAAGCCCTGCAAGGCCAGCCAGGCTGTCAAACCACAGCCTCGAGGTCGCACCCAAAAAATAAAAGCTTGACCCTGATTTTCTGCCACAGCCACAGCTTGCTGATGGTTTTTTATGCTCAGCTTTTACAGGTGTGGCAAATGACCGTACCAAGCAGCACATGGTAACAAATACTTTCGACAAGTCAGGCATCCCAAGGTGATGTGGACCCGCTGTCCGAAAAGAAAGTCCCTTCCAGCTGTGAGGAATCAAACCATTTTCACTCACCACCTGCTTTCAGTGTGCTGCTATTCATAAAACCCTACAGCAATTTTATTGTGAAAGCTTGTTTTCTATCCTCTCTTCTACCAATCAGGTACTGCTTTTCAAGGCACAGTGTCTAGTTTTTGCACAATTAACATCCATTTGCATCATTAGTAACCTACCCACTTCAAAGCACATTAGAGAGGCAAAAAAAAATCCTGGTTGAACACAGCCAGTATTGTGCCTACCACAGAAAGCAAAGCAAAGCAAGATGAATAGTGTTGGAGCTTATGATAAATAATCTAAATTCTCCCAGTGTTTTCCTGTAAGGATGAAAGAAACATTTCTTCCACTAATAAATTACTTTAAGAACAGCTGTTGGGAAGGAGAGACTTCTGTTTGAAAAGGAACAAGTGGAGCCCTCCTTCCTCTTCCCTCCCCAGAAGGCTCCAGTTGTCTCACACAGCCAAAACACCACACCAGTGTTCACACATCGCCAAGTGGGAGGCAGCCGTGGCATCCAGTGACTCCCTAGCACTGGGCTTGTTTGTCTTTTCCACTGGCATGTTCTAATAAACACTGCCAAGCATTAAACACCAAGTTCTTCACTTCCAAGACCAGAGTCATTCTCTTCATCTGGTGTATCTCAAAAGCCAGTTCAAACAAACAAGGAAAGAACAATTCCCTCCGCCCCCCTAAGCTATTTCTTTCTTGAGTTCTTGCTTGCCCTCTGCACAGCCATGTGCAAGAAGCTCTGCTGATGACTGTGTCTAGTGTCAAACCATTCAAAGGCTGGACTTGAGGATCTTGGAAGCTTTTCCATCATGATTCTGTCTACCGCAGTCATCAGACCAGCACTTACAGCCTTTCGATGCGCAGCTTGGCCCCTTTCAGACAGGGGCACGAAGCACACACAAATGGCACAAGGAGAAACAGGAACGTCAGATATTATCTATCCTCAAATAAAATGGTTTGGCTCCACTTCACAGCCTCTTGGATGTGAGCAGAGTCTGTGGCACTCTGGTATTTCTCCCTTACATTAAGGGCATTGCTGTTCTACAGACCCCAAAGGACACATCCCTCCTTACACCGCAGCATGATGGTTTCTCCAGCTTCGTCACACATGGAAAACAGGATTTATCACTCTTGCACAGGCATCCTGCCCCACATGCTAGGCACCATAAAATCATTAAGGTTGGAAAAGCCCTCCAAGATCGAGCCCAGCCTCTGACCAACCACTGCCTTGTCAACTACACCACAGCACTAAGTCTCACGTCCAGTCACTTCTTGAACACCTCCAGGAATGGTGATTCCACTATTTCCCCAGGCAGTTTCAATGCTTAACAACACCCTCCATTAAGAATTCCTCCTGATGTCCAGTCTGAGCCTTCCTGGCACAGCTTGAGACCACCTCCTCTCATCCTGTTGCTGTTGTCTGATCCTTTCAGTTTCGCTGCTGGATACAGAACCTGCCAGTCTCCGTTTTGAGAATTCCTCACTTAATTGTATTTGACTTTTAAGATAATTAGAAGTTAACCTTAATCCAGGAATTCTTTAGTTTTCTGCATTCCTGCCCATGTAGGACTGCCAGGCAATTCAGGGACAGGGCAACAGGTAAAAAATGGTCAGCAGCTGTTCTGTTGTATCCCATGGTCAGTGTTGGGGGAGGATAGGGAAATCAGTATTTGCTGGAACGAGGAAAAGCACCACTTCTGCATCTGACATGTATTAAGATCAGCTTAGTGAAGTACCTAGGAAGTAAACATCTGCCCTAGTCTACGACAGCAAGTCTCAGCACTATTAATTTTTTCTTTTTTTAAAAGTCTACCCATACCATCTGCATTTTTAAAGACCTGCTGGGAAACTCTTATTTTCACCCTCGTTTTTCTAAAACACTTTGTAACGTCACAGCATTGACCTTTCACCACAAAACCTTCATTTCCTCCTGTACAGCCACACTGAGAACTGTGGGGAATTTTAGTACTCTCCGTCCTTTCACATCCTCGCCAAGGGCCTGCTTTTCACAGCCACGCTGCCAAACAGCACCAGGGTAAAACCCAGCTCAAACCAAAGAGGACTTTCATTGCCTTTTAGAACCTCACCTCGCAGGGCTATTGGAGTTCTGTAGTCAGAGACACCTCCCCATAGTGTTGATCACAGGATCATAGAATGGTCTGGGTTGGAAGAAACCTTAAGGATCACCTACTTCCAAGTCCCATACCATGGCCAGGGACACCTCCCACTAGACCAGGTTGCTCAGAGTCCCATCCAGCCTGGTCTTCGTCTTTTATCTGCTCTGATGAAAAAGTTCTTAAATGCTTTGCATCCTTCAGGGCTCCCTCCCTTATTTCTATGCCTCTCAAGAAAAGGGCAAGGAGACAAATGTCTTGGTGTGGTGGGCTGACCCTGGCTGGAGGACTGGTGCCCACCAAGGCCTCTCTATCACTCCCCTCCTCACCTGGACAGGGAAGAGAAAACATAACAAAAGGCCTGTGAGTGAGGGTAAGGACAGGGAGAGACCACTCACCAATTACCATCATGGGCAGAACAGACTCGATATGGGGAAATCAGCTCAATTTATTACCAATCAAAGCGGAGCGTGGTAATGAGAAATAAAACCAGATCTTAAAACACTTTTCCCCCAACCCTTCCCTTTTTTCTTGGGCTCAACTTCCTGATTTTCTGTATTTCCTCCTGCCCAGAAGTGCAGGGGAACAGGGAACAGGGCTGCAGTCAGTCCATTACTCATCTCTGCTCCTTCTTCCTCAGAGAGAGAACTTCTCACACCCTTCCCCTGTTCCACAGGGAGCCCCTCCCACAGGAGACAGTTCTCCATTAACCTCTCCAATGTGAGTTCTTCACCAGCTGCTCCAGCCTGGTTCCCTTCCATGGGGTGAAATCCTTCAGGAACAGGCTGCCCTAGAGTAGGTCCCTCGCAGGGTCACAAGCTCTGCCAGCAAACCTGCTCCAGGCCTGGGCTTCCCAGGGAGTCACAGCCTTTTTCAGGCTCTCATGTGGGCTCCTCCAGGGGCTGCAGATGGATCTGTGCATCCCCATGGACCTCCATGGGCTGCAGGGGCACAGCTGCCTCACACCAGGGTCTGCAGGGAATCTCTGCTCCAGTGCCAGGAGCGCCTCCTGCCCCTCCTTCTGCACTGACCTTGGAGTCTCCAGGGCTTCTCCCACATATTCTCACTCCTTTCTCTGGCTACAATTCCTGCTGTGGAGTTCTTTCCCACCTTCCTTCTTCAGTACATTGCCCAGAGGTGGTACCACCATCTCTGACGGGCCCAGCCTTTGCCAGTGGCTCTGTCCTGGACTTGGGGACAGAGTTGTGTCTTAAGGCCCCATGTTCACATGGATTCTCTGGTTTCCAAAATATACTATGTGCCTCTCAGTAGAAGTCAGAATACAACCCTGCTCCTTTACCCAGCTTTCTACATTCATGGAAGTCCTAATGATTAAACTTTCTGGAGAAAACTTTCTGCAAATGTCAGTGGAACATGCCACCAAGTTCAAAGGCCATTAGAAGGGAGAATGACAGAGAAGTGTGATTGCATCAGCCCCATTTCATTAAGAAATCAGGTTAAAAAAAACCCAAATGCACAAGCACATTACAGCATTTCATGAAGCGTAGCTATTTATGAACTCAAAATTAAAAATTAAGCCATTAATCATTCTATAAGACAGTATATTCCGTTTGAACTCCAGATTTTAATTAATTTAGTGCTGTCATGTGTGTGCAATCCCCCTGAAGTTCATGATGTTTGCATGAATATGAGCATGAAATTATAAACTGGTCCACTGATCCTAATATTCCAACCCAGTGAGAATTAATGTGCTTGACAACCACAAAAACTGTGGCAGGCAGTACTTACATCTCTAGACCTTTGCCTTCAGTTTTTCTGAACTTGTTTTTGCCATCTCTACTCTGCCATATTTACCTCCACCTATGAAACTAATTACAGACATCTCTTGCGCTGAACATCTTGCCCCCACCCAGAAACCTGGTATTGTACCTACTTTTGCTACTTGAGAAATGAACTTTTACATCACTGAATTTTACCTTTTACCACCACATTTCAAAATACTGTAGTTTTCAGAGGAAGCTTTCTACACCTCCTTGATGTCTGTATAAACTTGGCAAACCCTGTTCGTGAAGAAGGGTTAATGATGCTGCAAGTCAGAAGCAGTACATAATAGGCATTTTGTTGCCCATCAACAGTTTTCTGACCATTTTTCAGAATTTTACAAACTCTGCTCATCAAAAATACACAAGGAAAATAAAACCTGATTTTTATTCAAAGTGAGATCGACCTGTTCCATGAGCTGCTTCATGAGTATGGGAACAGATAAATGCAGCAGAAACCAAGAGCTGAAGAAAATTACTTTTCTCAGTATACTTTCTACCCTCCAAACCACTCTGATGACCCAACTCAGGCTACTTCTCTTTCAAAAGCATGAAAATCACCAGCCTAAGTGTCTGTTCCCTCACCTCTCCTTCTGAGATCAGAAACCCCAAGAATATTAAGCAGCTACCCAAGAGTCGGGGCAGAGATATGAAGGAAAGCTTCCAATGGCTCTGCCTATACTTCTTTGGCAGATAAATAAAGTACAGATCCCAATCTGGTTATTTTAGCATCCTTCAGAAATACCACATTGCCACAGGGGTAGCAGGTTATTCTCCTGGACTTTTCTGGGCCATACCACACAAAAATATGTTGATCATCTTATGATCAATGCTTAGAAGTAATCAGTTACCGCTGTGAAATAATTTTTCCTTGCAGAATGCACAGTACTCTTCTAGCTGAAAGACAAAAGTGCAGTGGCTACCCAGCTTTTAAAAGCAAAATGATATATTCATAGCAAACAAACCTGATAACAGAAAAATATTCAGGAAGACAGCAGGTCACTGATGGACTCCCACTTCCTGCACTGTACCACATCTCTTTCTGAGATGAAGAATTTGGGAACCTGTCTCCCATGATGCAGAAGCCACACAAAACCAACAGAGAGAGGATTTACCCAGGGCTTTGCCCCAAACTTTAAAAAAGCATCCCAAGACTCCTGCCCACTCTGCCACGGCACCACTAAAAGCAATCTCCACTCAGGCCTCATTTATGTTAGAGCCACCAATGGAAACCACAGGTGTCTAAGCAGGCTGGAAAACAGAGCTTGGATCAACAGCAGTGAGTCAGGAGAGAGAATAAGCAAATAAGCAAATAAGGTATAACAACAGTTTTGGTATCCATTTGAACAGTCTGTACCAGGGATTCTCCAGATGAGCTGTAAAAATAGACAGCTACTCAATTGCATCCCACACAGCATTACAAACTGTCTGCTACAGACCCAGCCTTTTAAACCTAAGCACGACAGAAAGATTATCTTACATTCTCACACAATATAGGTCTAATTTCCCTGAACATGCCTCAGTGAGATGCAAGGCTGATTCAGAGTTCATTAAAAATCCTGCCTGTCATGAATTTTTAAAATTGAAGGGTATGGAAAAGAACCTTAAACTAAACTGTGGTCACAGAGATGTAAATTTGTTTCTGAGTTGTAAGAACTAGGAATTAAGATCTCAAAAAGAAAAAAATGTTACTGAGTTACCATAATGAAATCAGATGAAAACTCATTCCTTGAAATTCTGTCCATCTTGGGCTTGAAACAGCACCACAGCCAGTTTCCAGAAAAGGTCAAGACTGAAAGATTATCACCACCATCTGTCTGAAACACATTCCTTACTTTGGGCTTGATCAAACCACAAAAATTTCCACTCGTGTCAATAGGTTTGGCTGAGTATCTGTAGAGATTTTTGATAAGACTATTTCCACCAAATAAAAAGCCTTTGATTTGACTCATCATCCTTATGAGATGCCAATACTTTGAGGTAAAAAAAGAGGAAAAAGCTGTGCACATGGCTCTGACATTCATACATTCATGATCATTTCACAGGCATACAGAATGAGAGCTACTGAGAAGTTTTTACATTTTCTCCGTATCTTCAAGATCCAAGTTTCTCTACGAAAAAAATACCAAGATAACCACCTGTTTAACTTCTATTTCGTAGAGAGAAGACCACCGAATAAAATAACAAAACAAAGAAAAGGATTCAGACAACTCAGTGCAACCAAAAGGGAAAAAAACCAGCCCTCAATACAACACATCACTGCACTTGAGGGGCAGTTTTCCCTCTTCCCTGCCCTAAATGCAATGTTACTGACATGACTGAGCCTCCTCAACAGCTGCAGAGAGCACTGTGCTCATGCCACCACTAGCCATGAAATTATATTTTCTCTAACTTGTTGCTACAATATTACAGCTGAAAACACCAGCAATATTAAAATGGCTGTTTTCCAAATTTAATTCCAAGCATTTCCTTGTATCGCATTTGGCACAAAAAAAACAGAGAGCAAGTGTGCACAAATTCAATTTCTCCTCAGCATACACCCTCAGTTAACTCTGCCTCTATTAAAACAAATGGATTGGATAACCAAAACGAACCCTGACGTGCTCAGAAGTCTGCTGGCTGCAAGACAATCCCACAAGGAAGCAGAACTCCTTGCAGAATTTCTCTCACGGTGAGCACCTCCTTATTGACAAAGAAAATAATGATATTTTCATAAGGATTTTCTGTTCACAACAGGGAAATCAGAGAGATTCTGTCACGAGTTCCCTGGGTAAAACCAGCCCAGACAACTTTGATGTCATGGCTGAGTCTCACCAAACCCGGCTGACATCACTTCTCCCACTAAACAGCCTCCCGTACTTGCAAGACATCACAGGGTTCTGCACTGAGCTTTCCAGGAAAGGCACCCCACAACTTCAACACTTGGTTGTGCACTCAACTTTTTTTTATTTCAGGAAGACAATCACTGCCTTATGTTTTAATAAACTTACAATAGTGTCTATTAGAGTATGTCACTTACAACTGCTTGTGGGTGTTTGTGTGCTGCTTCTCCCCTGATACACACATTTGTCATCCCGCAGTCTGCAGTCTCACGCTTTTGTTTCAGTATGAGCAACACAAAATTAATTTTTCTTAGAACTATAATTACAAAACCTTAATTGCGTATTAAATTTAGATTAGATAATAATTGCGAATTTGGCAAGTTTGCCTCATTTCTCACAGGTTCCGATGGGTTTTGTGGGTATATGCATATTTACAGATACTTGGGAGAGCTCTTGTAGAATTCGACCTTAACAAACCTTGTCCCAAACTTGAATATTACTGATCACCAGGGTATACCCAACTGCGAGCATTTGAGCTCAAGTTTTCTTTTACCTGCTTGCTATCAAGAGGAAAAATAAACACCCTCTAACTTAGGTTGTTCTGCAAAGCATACAATCATATAATTAGCCTCATTTTGAAAGCCAGAATCAGGTAGACACACGTGACTTCTGGTTTCATCTTTAGTGGAAGGCACAGAGACATGAACCACCGACCCAGGGCAAGGGGGATCCATGCTCCCACCAGCACAGCAAGACATAGCAGGATGGAGCAGCAGAAGACAAGCAAGATTGCAATTTCAAAGAAAAAAGGATTAAAACCAGGGGAATATAGCAGCCCACTGCAAGACATTTACACTGAAGCGCACGAGTTAGAACACTGTCATGTTCTGTATATTTTAAGAAATAAATAGGAACAATTATTCAGCTTTGCAAATTCCTCCTGGCTCCAGACAGACAGCTAAGCGTGACTCACTCAGAAATGGTTGTCAAACACCTTCTGCCAGTCTTGTTCCTTCTCTTGGGAACTTTTAAACTTTTCCCTGGCCTTTTCTGTTTGCTTGGTGGCAGCTATTCTCCTCACTTTGCCACTTTGGATAAAACTCCCTCGAGGGAGAATCAGGATGCTAATCCTTGCTAACTCTTCAGTTCCCTATTCCTTCCCTCATGTCATACTCTCCTCTTTCTTTTACGCACACCAACAGCTTCCCAGGCCTGTGCAAGAGCCCTGCATTGTGCCACAGTGGATTTAATGCCATTCCATCACTGTGCACAGCACTGCAGGCACTGCCGGCCCATTTGATGTTCAGTTTGTGTGTCAATCCCAAGTTCTGAAAAACTGTCAAGTTTCCAGCTTGCTTTGAGAGTAAAAGCAGGCTGGGAGAAGCTCTTGGAGAACTCGGCACACTCCAGCAGGTCTAGCAGGTCTAGCAGGACCACTCCAGTTCTTTAAAGGACAGGCAAATATTTTCTGTCCTGCTAACTGCTCCCTGGAATCTCACTGCAGGGTGTCCTGCCTGAGTTCAAGTCAGGCAGATTATGGGCAGCACTGGGATGCTCCTGCTGTTAAACACTCCCTTTCTTTTCCCAGACAGGTTCACTCACCAGTGATAAACAAGAAGGACTTCACAGAATCACACGGTGGTTTGGGTTGGCAGGGACCTTGAAGCTCATCTCATTCCACCCCCTGCCGTGGGCAGGGACACCTTCCACCAGACCAGGTTGCTCCAAGCCCCATCCAACCTGGCCTTGGACATTTCCTAGGACAAGGCAGCCACAGCTTCTCTGGGCCCCCTGTGCCCGGGCCTCCCCATCCTCAAAGGGAAGAATTTCTTCCTACCATCTAACTAACAATACTCTCTTCCAGTTTGAAGTCATTCCCTCATGTCCTGTCACTCCAGCTCCTGTGTGGCTTCCTTGCAGGCCCCTTCAGATCTGGGAAGCTGCTCTGAAGTCTCCACACAGTCTTCTCTTCTCCAGGCTGAACTGCCTCAACTCTCTCACCCTGTCTCCACAGGGGAGATGCTCCAGTCTTCTTATCAACGTTCTGGCCTTTTCTGGACTTGCCACAACAGTTCCATATCCTCCTTATGCTGGGGGCACAAGAACTGCACACAGCATTCTAGGCACAAGAACTGTACACAGTATTCCAGGTGAAAATCTTGGCTGGAGAAGCAAGCAGAGCACCTTTGGTAAGCACAGTGCAGCCCTTTAACCCTGTGCACAAAGGGAGGGATACCTGGGAGAGCCAGGAGCCAGCTGGAGCTCCCTGCACAGCCCAGCAGCAGCTTGCACATCATTTAACAGTGCACTTGCAGTGAACAAAATCGCCACCAGCACCACAAGACATTTAAGCAGTTTTGAACGCTCATCATGAAAAATAAACCAACAAATCTCCAATAACCACGGAGTTTTGCATGCTTCCTACTCCCAAAGTTATACCTAAGGCACGAGAAATCCTTTCCTTAATGACAATACACAGCTTTAGGATGTTGCAGAGGTAAAACACACGCCCAGAGTGACCTGTTGATTGTCCACTTGCTCCTGCTCTCTGCAGCAAAGCCGTGACTGACCACTTTGTGTGCAGCACCACAGTGATGAGGCTTTAAGGTTTATGGAGCTGTGGGTGAGGGAGCAGGAAGCAATGTTTCTCCCAGGAAGGAGCAGGATGGAGGGCATGACAAATTTTAGCCAGGTTTAGTGCTCCCAGTGTGGGTACTCTGGAGGTCTTACAGATCCAGTAGGCAGCAGTGTACTGACACACCAAAGAATGACCGTCATCCAAAGGCAGGTCTCACTATTAGGGCAGAATTCCCTGGATTTGAAAATCACTTTGCTCATATATAAATATACACACAGATACAAAAACATGCAGAGGTCCAGCAATTTCCAGGATAGTAGTTGTAGGCCTGAAGGAACTTCACTTTAACCCAGTAGTTATGCTGGCATTTAGTAAGAAATGGTCTGTAGAAAACTAGCATTGTAATCAGAGAAAGGGTGAGAAGTGGAAACCAGGAGAGCATGGATCTCATGATTGAAAAGCAACACCACAAGGCTGGGCTGGCCATAATCAATGCTCTTCTCAAATCAGCTCATTATTTATTCCATCCCGCTGCAGTTTGAACACCTATGTAAGTGCTACACTGTATCAGCAACCCCCCAAATCTGTGATAAAAGTTGCATGTGGACAGAAGCACTAATATTTCTTTTTCACAGGCAATGTGGCAAAAGCATCAAATTTCTTCTCTTCCCATAAAACTGATGGCTGCCAGTTGAATTTTTGCTGTTAAGTCAATGCACAGATTAACCAATACAGAGTAGTGAGAAAATTAATATGATATGAACATTTTATATATACTCTTTCAAAAAGGACAGACAAAAAGGAGCAATTCCTCCCATTTCTTAACTGGCTTGGAACAGACTCCTGCCCTAAGCTTAACTTCTCAAATGCTAAAAACGTGACACATATTTGGTTTCTCCACTTTTGTTCCGTGTGCAGGTCACTGTTATTTCTGCACAAACACCTTGAATATTGTAAAACCCTGACCAGGCTGGGTGCTGACAAAATTCCCAGGTCTGAGACAGGCGAGGAGGAGGTATAACCCCCCCCTCCACTTGACATGAAGGTGGGCAAAACCAACAGTGTAAGTACATATTGTCAGTCAAAAAGTACAACCCAGGATTTTAGTTCAATTAAAAAACAAAACAACACAAGACACCAGACATTAAAAAAGTGAAACAAACTCTTGCTGCTTAAAATCATGCAAGAGGACCGAGACCAAAACTTACAAACATGTTCTTTCACAGAAACAGCTGGAGCTGTAAGTTACCTCTGCAAGTTCTTCTCATGTAGCTGAAAACCGGGCACTTTTATTATTTTGAAGAACTCAGGGCTTTTGCACCACCTGACTGGAAATCATAAGATTTAACCACCAGGAAATCACATTCTGCATCTAGCAGCTCTATTATTTTCAGCCTTTCCCATGGAGAAAATGCTGATATTGACATTTTTGCCCTCAAATGTAAGCATTTTCCATTTCTCTTGCAAAGAAAGACTTTTTGCCTTAATTACTTCTGCTTTTGATAGAGCTAGCATGTGTAGTGAGTATTTTCTTCATTTCAACTAGTTCATTCAAAGTTGAAAACCCAACTGGGAATTGAAAAAGGAAAGAGCCTCTTTCAAGCTTTGAATAAAAAGCAGGTGGGAGAAAACGAGGTCTCTGAATTTTAAAGGGGCCAGATTTTCCTTGGCACTTAGGTCTTGTTTTCTCCCTTACATTCTGGCTATGGCTACTCTTTAGCTAGAAGAATACTATCCAGAGTGGATTTTCACAGTAATTCAGTAACTTTCCAAAGCCTTTCATTCTTTCTGAAATTATTAAGACATATAGTTTGACTGCACAGGTGAAAACGCATTTTTATGAATAAAAAACCTGAAGCTACCACAATTACAACTGGCACCATAAAACAGGAATTAGTCAGATTTATGTCTAGACATTGATAGTGACACTTTTTAAGCATTAATTGAACACTGTGGGGAAAATACAAATAGTTCAAGAGCAACATACTTAGATAATATGTCATTCCCTTGACTCCTAATTTCTAACTTGAGATAAATATCTGCTTTGTATCTGGTAATTAAACCTCTCATTAGGTCCCAAATTCTTAATTTTAATTAGGTGAAAAAAGTTTGCTTTGTTAAAAAACCCAAAAAACAAACCAACCCCTAAAAGGTTAAAATATAACTATTTCAGGGAGAAATTTTTGCATTTCTAGCTTTAGCATTCCTGTATTTCTATGCACGGATTTACAATTTGACAGGAGATTTGCTGGAGTGCCCTTTCCTGAGTCACCTGCTCTGCTTTGTACAACTCCCAAGCTGCAAAAAATTTCAGAGTTCCTCCACCCTCATTGAAGACAGAGTTTCACCAACAGCAAGTGGCCAGAGCAGAGCCATGTAGCAATCAGATTAACTGGAATGTAATAAATTACTTAGACACAGTAAATGATACTGGATTTTTTTTCTAGATTGCCCCAATAAACTTTGAAACACAACAAAGCCATAATAATGGCTTTAAAGAAGTTAAATATTGTGTAAAAAAGCATCTTTTAGAAAATGTTGCCTGTTTCCAGAGGAGTGTATGGCTTCCCCAAAGACCAGAGTGCACAGCTCCAGGTGTGCCCTGGAGTCACTCTCCTGGATGGAGGAACAATTTCCAAAGTGAGCCTCACAACCGCTGAACAGAAATCCTGACCCACGGGGCTGCCACTACTGCTTCAACAGTAAATTAAATCCAAGGAGTGCACAGGGAGAGCCAAACCTCCTGCAAAACAGCAGCTTCCTCACATCCCTATGGAGCAAGGGGCCCAAACCTGATTCACAATTGCTCAGGTAGACAAATGAAGACAGCTTAAGAGCTGAGAAACTGAGGAGGAGTACAGACCATGCTCCCCCCTGAATCCACGACATGAACAAGTCTTCCACCCATCACTCTACACCTCCATGCCAGAATATTTAGCTTGTTATTTCCCTCCCCTCACCACACACAACCACATGAGTTATTTATACGTCAGAAGAAACCCTCATTGCTTTTCTTCCCCCCTACTTGCTGAATCCATGGAGTAAAGTGACAATCTGGTGTCCTGACATCAATCTGATGCTAGCTAGTACCATGCCACAAACACATGGTATTACATTAATAACCATAACCACTACAACACTTGGATTTAGTCATGCAAGAGGAGCTTACTAATTGCCAGAAAAAACCCTCTGAACTGGGCCATTTGTTTCCCAACCCACTGGGCACAGAAGGAAGCTGCTTCCATCCACACACACACCACTCTGGTGCAGCTCTGCCCTGTTCATCAGCTTCCTTCCACCAGACCTGCTCCCACTGGACGAGCAAAGCAATCACCAGCTAATCCAAAAATTTCCCAGACGTATCAAGAGGGTAGTAAACCTAAAATATCCTTGCTTCATCTCGTTCTCCACGTAAACATCTATTTTCAGAAGTGTAGCTTCTATTATTGATCTCTTGAGAACAAATGATTTGTTTTTAATTCTCCCCTCACCATGGCAATACGTGCACCAAGTAGAAAGATGGTCTATTTAGCAAAGTGCATTTGATGCTATTTCTGAACTCAAGACACTAAACAGTATCCTAATGGTTCGCAAGTTTTATTTTTACAGTAATTTCACAAGAACTCAAGTACCCATTAATTTTTCTGACATTACAAGCCACTTTTTCAATTCATACCATCATTTCTAGTCAGTTTTCTCTGCAAAGCTTCTCCCTCTCCTCTGTGTTAATGCATTCTTTGTATCCACACTCTGATGGCATTTTGTCATCCTACCTGCTCCTATGTACACAGTTTTTCTCCTCAATCCTTCCATGGATGACAGTTCTTACGAGCTCTTGATCTTTGCGACACTTCTCCAAGTTTTGCTTTCACTTTCTGGTTTTATAACTATACTGGACTGTGTGAAAGCAACATAATACATGCATGACAGGGATGTGAGTGAAAGCATCTTCGAACAATTACAGATGAATATATATTTCAGACTATAGGAGAAACAGGAGAAGAGAAGTGACTTCAGCTGCTGATAGCATTTGTTTCCCTGGCAGACTCCTACTGCAGGATGAGAAATCAGCACTTCACACAGACAAGGCCAAACCATGGACACCTGCATTAGTTTGAGTCTCTCCTTTCCAGGCAAAAAAGGCCGAAAAAGAAAACCCACAGGCTTCTTCCAAGTTTACTTCAGTTTCAAAGTCTACCAAACTTCAGATGTTTGCATTTTCAAATGGCCTGTCCCAAGCAGCCACCTCTGGAAAAAGTGACTTTTGGACGCAGATTAATATAAGATTCTCGTTAAAAGATGACACCAGTTCATATTACTGCCAGCTCTATTAACTACACATGAAAAGTGGTTCAGCACTGCAGCAAGTTGAGTGCAACTGCAAAGCGGCCGAGAAAACACCACCCTTGGACATTTTCAAAACCCAAATGGACAAAGCCCTGAGCAAGCCAACCTGTTCCTGAAATAAGCCTGGCTGAAAGCTGCCTCACACCCAAATCACACCCACCCAACTATATTCTATGTATTTTTTTTTTAATGACAAGCCCACAGTGACAATCTCCAGAGAAAAAAAGATGCTGAGATCTCTCATTTGACCACGTGAAGCCATTCTGAGACCTCTCTCCTTGAAATGTCATCAATGGGCTCTACAGGAAGGCAGGCATTGCACATGGAGCAACAGTGATTAAGTCCAAACTGCCTGAGTTTTTCACTCCACTTCCCAGGTGTTTTTTGCAGCCTGCAGTGAGCTTTACTGTTGTCATGGCTACTCTTACAAGCATTTCACCCCTCCTTTAAAACTAATCACATCACAGCTGCAGTACAGACACACCCTACCAGGTAACTCAGTCACAGATTCATTTTTAACTCTACCAGCTAAATCTAAGATGTGATTTGAAACACATTCATTATTCTTAAGATAGATCTAAGTTTTACTTACATTTGTTTTGCTCCTCTTAATCTCTTTGCTAGCACTGAAATGATGGGTCTCTCTCGCAGTGTCTTCCAAATTTCAGAGTGCTAAATCACATCTCTCTCACATCACAGTCTGACATCACTTGTTTGCAAAGGCCAACCAAATCAGCCATGGGGGACCAAGTGCCTGAGGAACTGTGCTGCTGCACATCCTCAGTGGAATGGGAACTGCTGCCTCTCCGGACCAGAGGTCTGTGGCAGAGCAACCACTGCACGGAGCACGATCAGCCAAGTCCCTGAGGTCAACTTGGTTTGTGCTTAGAAGTAAAAAACAGTCCGTGCAGTGTTGACAGGTGCTCTTCCAGTCTTTCCTCCAGCCTTTAATATCTCATGTTTTATCTAAGCTCCAACTCAGAGCCGTATAGAGGAATCTCTGTTTAGTTCCTGGATAACAATTGCTCTGGTTGCAGAGAAAAGCTTAAGCAGCTTAGAGAGCTGCCTGCCAAAGAAAGGAATTTAGTGTGTAGTTTCAAAAGCCTGGTTCCTTATGAACTTGGATTTTGTGTTGACAATGCTCACATCCATGTAGAGACATGGGTAGCAAAGAACATCCAACTTTCATAACAGGCTCTTAGCATGCCCTTTCCCCTCTCCTTGGCTAATTCCATGAAACTTGTAGTATTCCAGTTACTTAGACACCCTCACAGACACTCGCCAACCAAGTGTGTCTGGAAATTTTTCAATAGGTTCGAAATATCACTGAGGAGAGAGAGACAGATAAGTGTATTTGAACAGGACAACACTAAGTTTTATTTCCATAGCAAAGCAGGCTGAAAAATCTGCCAAGCTCAACCTCTTCAGCTCATCACATTTAAAGACACAGCAATGCTATGTTAGCCCAGAGAAATTCACGGTTTAGGCACGTGGGCATGGTCACAGAATTCTTTGGGTAACGAGCTTTTAGATAGTCAAGGTTTCCATATTTTCCACAAGCAGCAGCCACAGCACAGAAACAACCCCCTGAAAGCCACACTGAGAACGCCGCTCAAAGCCCCAGCTTCTCTGCAAACTCCTGATTTAGAAGAATACTCTACGCTCCTCAAATTGCGTGGTTTAGTGCTACGGGTGTGCTAGGAAGACACAGGCTGTTTTAATCTCCAGGCAATTATCTCAGAGACAACTACTCAGTCAATGTAGGACACCTATCATCTCAGTGCTTCGCTTTAAGCTGCCTAAAGCAGCAGAGCACACAGTGGCTTTTACACAAGCATGGTGATATTTCAAGCACAGCCCGCTAGATTATGGGCACATTATCCACAGATAACACAAGCCAAGCCCTAACGTGAAACGGGGCTCAATGTTCACGTTTCACCAGTTCAGTGTTTACACCGCACTTCCCAAAGCACCAAACCATTCCCAGGGCCAGGGGGCTTCCCACAGAAACAACCTGTCCCCGCTGCCTGTGAATGAGCCCCCCCAGCACGCACAAATTAGGAACCTCCACGTTATTGTGGCTGAAATAACAGACAACACATTCAGTCCAAAAACACAATTATGGGAATTGCTAATAAAATCCAAGTGAAGATAGCCATCATTAGAGATCATGTGCTAAAACTATTGCTTCAAACACTTGAAACAGAGAGAGCAAAGCACCATTACAGTCAATAAGCAAATAAAATACACGGAGCAGTGAAATTATGTAGTTCATTAAAACTGTAAGTCTAGCATAGGTCTCCCCCTCTCAAAAAATGTTAAACTACTGCAGCACAAAATAAAACAGTAGCCAAAACTTTGTGATCTGAATTATTTTGCTCTTAAGGTGCTTTAATGAAATCACAGCATTCATGGCCAGTTCAGGCATTTGGGCACATCACTCAAGCTACAAGGCAGCTCTAGGAACTAGGTAAAAATCACTGTGTCAAATTACTTTCACTTCTAATGCAAAGTACACCAATTAATCACACTAAACACATTTTAGTATTCCAGGCTCCTTTGGTGGCCAGAAGCTGAAACAGAAGGCAGATTCGGCAGCAGGGGAAAAAGAAAGGAAAAGCATTTGTTTCAAATATTTTGTAGCTTGGAAATGGTCAACTAAAACCCACAAAAAATAGGACAGAGGATTCTTATTTGTTTATCCTACATATTAAGTGATGACAAGCCTACACAGAGTGATAAATCCATTATTTATGTGCTAAGTGATTTGTTGATTGGTGAAAAAGGACAATTCTTTTGGGGTCTCATGTTGTGGGGAGAATTTAACCAAACAAACTCTCTGAAGCGGCAACAACAGAGCAAAGAAGAAAACGTGATGTCTCATGCTCTTATATTTCCTGTGTACCTTGGGTTTGCACTACTGGATTGCTGAGTGTATCCTGTGAGGATTCACACCAAGTATCACAACGAGCCTACACGAGGAGATGTGGCTGGGTAATGGGGGAACCCTCTGGATTATTCCCTATACAGCTGCCTGTAACTTTGAGACTGTGGTGATCCCTCGCCCTTTCACCGCTGCCTGAGCACCAGCCTTCACATATCTAAGAAATGCATATTTATCTTTATCTTTCTCTTTCTGGTGTTTTTTTTTTTTTTTTTTTTTTTTTTTTTTTTTTTTTTTTTTTTTTTTTCCTTTTTTTTTTGGGTGGGGAGGAAGTGGGGAGAAGTGGAAGGGACATACTGATTTCCAAGGCTTGGGGTGATACTGCATCAGAAACACAGCAAGGGAGCCCCAGGCCTGGAGGGTGCCACAAGTCCCAGAGGAACAAAGAATCTTCACTTCCTTAGATTAATTCCTTAGAGAGTACAAACTAAATTTAGCCCAGAAAGTGACCAAAATACATTCGGTCCAGCAAGCTAATAAGGGTGCTCCAACCCAGGAGAAGCAAAAGATCAGATGGAATTACAGAAAAAACCCAAAAAACAACTCTGAGTTAATCTCTCAATATGCAAAGTTGATTCCCTGCTGAACTGGTGATCTCTGATCTTAATCACCCCAGCTCTGTCGGAGGATATTCTAAGGGAATTGCAGCAGCCAAACTAACATATTTAAGATGAAAAAGGAAATAATTAAGTCTTTCTAGTTACTTCCTACAGGGCAAACTTATGTTAAAAAATTAATAAACTAAAATATTTATCAAAGTCAGCTTTCTTCAAGCAACAACAAACTAAAGAGTTAAAAATACCCAAACCAACAAAGCCAAAAAAGCACTCTGAGGTACTCGCATTAAGTCTCATCTATACCTAATCAAAGCGGTTTGAATGAGCTCTCTTTTCACAAACAAGCAGCAGGTGCTGTAATTAATTTTCTCCTGAACCTTAAGGTTGTCGAAGAAGAGGATATGACCTAACACCAGCTAATTCCTGCTGTGTGCAGAATTATAATCTCTCCTGCAAACCAGATTTGACCTGGATTCAAGTCAAGAATTTCAAGAGTGAACAGAGTAAGGGGAAAAAAGCAATTATAAGAGATGTGTGCATGTTATGCTCTATGCATAATGCACACAAATTTGTATTTGCATCAGTACAAAATCTAACTGATGCCAGATGCCCACACCACACCCCAATATTGAGTTAAGACATGAAGAATTAATTAAAAAGTACACTGTGTTCATGTATGTACCTACTACATGTACTTTCTTCTGCTGAAAATAATATTTAGCAGGACAGCTGTAAATGTCTTTAAGCTCTAGACTTCCTGATTTTTAACATTAAAACTGTAAAGTCATATATGCCTGTTTTCTTGGAACATTTTGAGGACTACAGAGGCTAGTAATCACACACATTTTAATTTGAGCTGTCACACTGTACAGCTGAGAGCTTACATATCTGCAGAGATTCACTATAAAGCTTATATGTAAATAAACTCATTAATATTACAAATGTGTGCATACACACACACACAGAGGATCGCAGGCTTGTAAACAGTACAGGCATAACTGCCTGGAGGAAATACTTGGCAGAATAAAACCAAGATGATCCTACACAGATTTTCATTTCTTTTGTTTTTTAAACACCATATAAAACAAACAAACAAATTCATGTGTCATGCTGGAAACTCGTTCACAGCAATGTCATACCCCTTGGAAAGTTTTCCAGTCACAGCCATATTAATTCCAACTCCAAGCTTTTCCTTTTACAGTTGAACTGATGTGCATTTTTTCACTAAAACCAGTCAACAGATCGCACTCGGGTTTCTAAAAGTCACTGTTTGCTCCAGACACGGCTCTAAAAAGTTTCAAGATTTCTTCCAGCTGAAAGTCTTGGACGTGTGGAGACACAGAGAAACAAGGCCAGCCCAGAAATGAAGGGCAGCCCTGCCCTACTCCTACCCTTCCCAAACGCAGTCAAAACACCCAGGCACGTGCGGGCTCCTGGCTCTGCTGCTCTCAGTCACCACCCTCCCAGGCCCAGCTCACCCTCAAGGGCTAGAATCTTAATTTTCACCTGCCTGAAACATCCCTTTTCCATGCTGAAGACATGCGTGTCTCACAAATACCCTAATACATGGTGAGCCTGTCAGCCTAATTTCCATGTTACGTGCTGAGAGACAGCTATGAGAACGCTAAGAGCACAAAGTAAGAGTGAAAGAAGTCCATAAAGGCTTGCAGAAAAAAAATGGAAATACACAATCCCCATCTTGCCCAAGTGGCATCCTTAGCCACTATGCTCTCAGCTGAATAAAAACATGCAAAAACTCAAACGGCAACAAAAACAGTCTCCTAACAAAGAGGGCACCAGACCAAATCAGGGAAGGTATCTACCCCAGCCACACATTAGTAAGTACACATTAGCCTTCCAGAGCACCTCAAAAAGGACCACCACTCTCCAGCTCACCCCAAGGAAGCATTTTAAAGGACAAGCCACCACCAGCACAGTCGCAATACAAAAATCCAACTTACCAATACAAGTAATAGGCTAAAGCCAGGGCAATGAGCGTAGCGCAGACTCCAGCTAATAAGCATGCACCTGACTGGTTTACCAACATCTTCCCAATTTGTTACTGATTAATAAACAAACAAACAAAAACAAAAAGAGGAGGAGAAATGGAACGGCAAAAACGCACGATGTGAGTCTTGGCTAAGAAAGCAAATCAGTCTTGACACGGAGGAGGGATTATGGTGACAAAAGCACATCGAGGTAAATCTGGAAGTGCTTCATCTACTAAAACTGCCTGCTCAGCGTCCCGAAAAAACAGCTGGGTGTCCTCTCCATTACATGGCTTTGTAAAACACTGAACTAAAAAAGCCCCTCTTACCTCAAGAATGAAGGCATGAATGGGGCGGAAGTGGACTAATATTTAAAACAGGTAATACTGCTCAATAAATATTACAGTCAGGTGGTGTTGCTGACAAACCAAGCTTTTGCTCTAATCCAGTAAGCTCCTTACAGGAAATTACCAGGCTACAATCGACCAGATTCGCTTGCGTGGTCGTGCGTGTGCTCAGCACTGCCACTTGACACTTTTTTGTTTCTGCAGGACCCGACGAAAGATTTTAACAAAATCTAGATTTTAGCACCGAGGAGCCTCCCACCACAGCACCCAACAGATGACAATGGCATTTCGCCTCTCTTCTCCCTGCTCCAAAATCAGGGCTTTGGGAGGGCACTGAGCAAGCGCAGTCCAAATATTTGGTTAACACAAAGGACATAGCGGAGCCTGGAGAGGGAAGAAATGAGGTGGCAGCAGCTACACCCTGTGCAGGAACACGGTGCTGTTGGGGTGGGTAAGGCTCAGGGGCCCATCCAGATGCTCTGCACCATAATCTGGACAGTTCAGATAAAGAGAGACTTGAGGGCACACCTGTACAGGGACACAGCACTCGGACTGAAGAGTGATTCCCGTTCACCAACACAGCCCTCTATGAAGATGCAGCTTTCACTGGCATAACTCACCTGGTCAGAGTTAGGCCTCTAAAGAAACAAAATCCAAACAAAATCTAGCTTAAACGCCAAAGAAAAGTTCAAGTGATAGTCACAGCCCCCTAACACTCCCCTTGTTTGACCAAACTTCAGCAGCAGCACTACAGAGAGCAAATGCATGGTGTAAGTCCCTCTAAAACCCCTGGCTGCCCTGGAAGTGGAGTCACATTAGAAGATTTCAATAAAGTTGAAAGAGGCAGCACAAAACCACTTAAGATGCAACAAATAGAAAGTTTTTTACATTCAAAGAAACAGACAATGCTTGGAATTATTTGGCCAAAAATGAAAAAAAAAATGGAGGCTGTGAATTTAAAAGTCACAAACAAATAGCTTTTATCTGGTTTAGCAGAGCTGGGTGGAAAAAGAATGTGAAAGCTGCCTCTGAGTTTAAACACACACAAATTAAATACAACATACTCCAGAAAGTGCGGTGAATAAGGGTCCAGTGGAAAACCAGGACAGAAGCACCACAGCATTCATGAAATAAAGGAAAATTTCAGGTGCTCTCCATGCACCAAGTCAATAGGGCCTCCTGCCCTCTTATATCCTGCACAAAGTCCAGGTCTGTTGTCAAACCTTTTGCAACTCACCTATAGCTCAAGCACATTTCTCAAGTAACTGCAAGATAAAAGTCTTACTACTTATCTACATCCTTGTCAGAGAAGGAGATAGCTTGCAACTAAATTCCTTGCTTAGGAATAACCAGTTTCTGTGGGCTCCAAAGGAATTTTTAATGATTGTGTTCCCCAATCTCATTTTGAGACTGCTCACATTACTTCTGCTCTCAACTGGAGAAATAAGGTTATATCAAATTACATCAAAATAAACCCCAAAGCCCAAGAGACAAACATACACACAATTCAAAGATGACAAGAGGGTTTCAGACATGCAGAGTCACTGAACTGGCACTTGCAATGTTTTCGTAGGTGAAGCTCAATCACCAGTTTCCAGGACTGCTGATCAATACTTCTCCAACGCACAACATTCATTACAGAAAATGCACATAATGGATTATGACTGGGCACAGGACAGCATCGTGATTTTTTAAACGAAAACAAAACCCAAAGTAGCAATTATCAAGAGGCCTCATTTGGAAAAAAAAAATAATTACGATATTGGAATAATTGCCTATATTTGGAACAAGGCTTACTTGGTATTTCTATTATAAAAGCTAGTCTAAAATTATAGTGCTGGTATTCAAACAGCAATTCTATAATACCAGCCCTTACATAACAAACACAAAAGGAGTTATCTAACAGAAGCCCTATTAGTACAAAATTATTTGAGTAATAGGCCTCTTGCAATGTATAAAATAGATCAATGTTACGTAATTACAAAATGCTGCCAATCTTAGTCTCTGATGATTAAGAAAAAACCTCAGTAGTGTCTACTCATCTCTAAGACTAGATGAAATGCTCCTCTTCACTCCAAGTGGTTGAATTTTCAAGACAAATGGGAATTCATCCTTTGTATTCAGATAAAAATAAACTACAAAAGAAACTTCAGGAGTGTTAAATGCATTTACACACCAAGCTGTGAAACCTAGGGAGCCACCTGCTAGACAGACTGGGTGAATCTGGAAAATGCTTTGTGGCACAGGCCCACCACTTGTTAAAACAGGGATGCAAAATAAAGGATAAACAAAAGTCTCACTTGCGAGATAAGTGTTATGAGGAGAATAAGGAGAACTTTGCTTCTGGATGGAAAATTGTGCAGGAAAAAAAAATTAAGCCTCAAACATATGACAGAAAGAGCCAGGCAGGAGACATCTGTCTGCATGCAAATGTGCTGTGGCTGAACAGGAGAAGCCTCTGACTGCTGCTACATGGAGTCTCAGCAAGCATCGTATTCATGCCTGCAAGCCCCTGCCCAGGTTCAAAGCTTTCCTTTGAAGTACTGAGCACTAATTGGGAAGAAATGGAAACTGTCTTTCAAGAAGTGCTGAGCTGCTTTAAATTTCAGATAGAAAACACTACCTTCTGCAGGAGAGGAGCAGTGTGAACTGCTCTCTGATCCACAGTAATGCAGGATCCCTGATGCAAGGGAACAGGCAGGGGCAGGAAAGCTCCTGGGGCTGTCTGGTTGCAAAGCCACCACCTCCTGAATCCGTGTGTCCAGAGGCAAACACACCACCTCCTGAATCCATGTGTCCAGAGGCAAACACACCACCTCCTGAGAGCCAGCTCGGAGACAGACACAGGACTCGGCACATCCCCTTTGTTCATTTATGCCTCATGCCTCTGCTCCAGAGTTTGCTACCACGAGCTGTACTGCCAGGATGGGAAAGATTAAATAGGATTATTTATTATTTTTATGATTATTAAATAAATAAGATGAACAAGGTAAAGCAAAGGCCTCAGGTGGCACCACAGCTATCCACATGCTGTGGGAATCACAGATGCAAGACTGAGGAGAGACATCAGGAAAGTTTTCCCTTGCCAGTGCCCTGCTATACTAAGCCTAAAAAATCCCCAGAAGAGCATTTGCATGATCTCACCTACAAATGTACCTCCAAAATGGGAACTGCTCACAACTTACCAGCAATGGAGAAAGGCAGCTCTAAAACTGAAAAGCAGAATATAGTGCCATGCAATTTTGACTTTACAATCCCCAGTCTTCCTGACAGATCTGGGACAAGTGAGAAAGACCAACCAGCCCTCTGTCACCAGGCTGACATTTGCCACATGGACAAATATATCTCATCAATACATTTCTGTATAGGAAGACTATGCTTTAACCATCAAACTTTCCATGGTTTGAGCCTGGAAGGAGACAGAGGCCATGTGGAGAGAGACGGAAGACAGAAGTCACCATTCTTCCAAATCCAGATGTTTCAGATCTTCATCACAGGGGAGACAGAGAAGCAAAAATACTAACACCAAAAGTAATATTCTAACACCAAAAGTAATATTCATTCTGCTGAGTGACTGTCACCGAGGCAGCTTCAGATAAAACCCACTGTTTTGCAGTCAAGAACAAACAACAGGTGAAAATATGACTTGAAAACGCAACAGGTACACAACAAAACAATTCCTCAGTGAGCTGAACTGGCAGCCTGAATTACAGTGGGTGGGGAGCTGGACCCTGCTCAGTGCACTCACACTGCTCACACAGGGTTCTGCTGTACACAGCCCAAAGGGGAAAAAAGCAAGAAAAGGAAGAGCTGCAAAGCAGGGCAGGGACCCACATCAGCCCCTTCCTCCTTGTTTGGGATCCAACTTCTACTCTCTTTGATGTCACCCTGACTGCCATCAGCAGCGTGTTCATTCCTGAACAAGACATCCATTCTTCTTTTGGATTATTTCACTGACAAATATTTCACAAGGCTGTTATCAGCCTGAATCCATAATTACCCCTGTGGTCAGATCTCTTTTTGCATATACACAAAAGCAGGTATCTTCCTAAAAAGATAGACCAGACTTATCAAGCAGACTGATAGCAAAAACAAATATATGCTGAACAAAGTTTTATTGTGCTGTGTTTTCTGACAAGGTCACACCAGCCCCTTCTGGTCTCAATACCAATACTGGCAGCAGCCACACACCACACAACCTCCCCACTCAACAATAAAAAACCCTAAAACCCCCAAACAAGTCACCATAAAAAGAAAAAACCCTTCTCCTGTGCAAATTTGAAGATCATATTTTGAACACAAAGCTGAACTGCATGCGCATAAATGTGCACTTCTGCACCTGGTGAAATCTTTATAAATTACTGCATTTGTAAAGAATTCTGGTTGTATCCCACAATTCAAAAAAATTAACTTAGAAGTGGGAAGGCTGTGCATTGTTAAAGTTCAGGCTTTTGTTGGCCATTCAGCTGGGAAACTAAACAGCGGCCACTCTGTAAACATCCCATCTGTCTTTAAAATCCATGTCAGACAAAAAACCCGAAAAGAAACTTCTACAGCTCTCACCTTTTCTTAAGATCTTCCATCTCCTGGGTGGCTTTGGCATTCTATTGCTAAGTAGGCCTCTAGCAGCATACATAGCTAATTTAAGCCATTCTGGATTCTGCAGAGCAGGGGACCCTTCTGTGGTAACACACAGAGCCTTTGAAAGATGCTGCCAACAAAGATCACAAATCCAGGACTGGTCAGCCCTGTCACGATTCAGTTTCCCTTGTTCAGCTTCTTCTGAACAGTGGCCTTTTAACGCAACGCTTGAGAGAGACATGACCTAAATACCCTTTTACCGAGGGCTGCAGGAATCCTGGGAATGACTGGCCCACTAGAAATCCATGCTTGCTTTCCACCAGCAACATTCAGACAGCAACGTTGCATGGCGGCTGTTCCACAGCTGACAGTGAAAATTTGGGAGTTTTCACAGATGCTCTCTGCTCTCTTTGTCATGGTCTCATGTAAACCGGCTCTGACAGACCCAGACAAAAGGACATTAAAATATTCTGCCACTGTGAGTACTTCTTCTGTCCTACAAAGTGCCACAAATAGCGATACTAATCTGACCACAGGAGATCTCTTAGTGATCACAACCCCAGCCAGGTGGGCAGCTGCCTGAGTGGAAATTTCTACATCTCCATACATTCCTCTGTATTGCTTCCACTTTTGCCAGAGAAACAAAAAAATCAGCGAAGCAGAGGTTGTTTCCTGATGGCACAGTTATAAAGCACTGGAAGAAATGCAGAATGTGAAATTACTGGTATAAAAGTGAGCACCCATTTCTCATGGAGCTTGTTGCAGTCCAGAACAGTCTGACTGCCAAGTCAAAACCTGCTCCACATCACTTGAAAAATTAGAGGTTAATTAGTAAAAAGAGGTGTTCACTGTACCAAAGCTTCATATTCAAAAGACCCTATGTGCCAAACTTGCATTATGGATGTCACCACTGCTAGCTTGGCAGTGCTCTTCAAAAGCTCCTCAGTCAGGCTGAGTAGTGGTTTGAGAAGCAGCGTTTATGCTATTATGATTCATTTTTATCTGCCAGAATAACCCTCAGCTCATCTGCAATTATATGCCAAAAACATCAGATATTCAAGGGTATTACAAACTGCCTGCAGTTCAATGCAATGTGTTAATACAGGACACATTTATAGACAATGAGCCTAGCAAACCAGGCTAGCTTCGCTTAAAACAAACAAACAAGCAGCCTGGTCTAATTACCAGAACTAATCTAAAAGAATCAATATTTCTCCAATCAAGACATATAACAAGAATCTTCATGCTATGTACTCAGCAATGTGTAATTGCTTCTTGAGTCTGCAGATTTTGTTCACTTTCAAGGCCATTAAACATGAACTACTTTTTATTAATTCTATTTAAATTCTTTTTACCTTTACTGTAATAAACCAGATTTCAGAATAACTGGAATAATTGAAACTTCACTGCATTAATCAGACGTATTTTTCTGTAAGTAAGTTCATTACTTCCAGGGAACTGGGAGCTTTTTCTATGCCTGGTTTGACTGACTGCTCACAAATCTCTGCTCCCAGGCACTACTAGAGGCTCACTCTAAACTCATGCTTAAGGTCAGCATGTCCTCAAGGTTTGCTTGTATAACTGCTTTTACAGTTATTACTCATCCCACATCTGTACCAACAAGATATATCTTAAGCTAAACTGTTGGGTTTAGGGGTTTTGTTTAGGTTTGGGTTGGGTTTTGAGGAGGGTTTATTTTCAGTTTTGGTTTAGAACTCTTTATCAAGTAGGTAATTTCTGTAGACATTGGGGAACAGTTAACCCAGGCCATACAGGACAGTAATAAGTGGCATTGCTACGCCTTCAGCACAGGAAAAAGAACTGCACAAGGAGATGCTCAGGCCTTTTGCTCCCATCTTGCAACACAGATCCAAAGCACCCACATAACTTCGTACTAGACAAGTTGAACGCTCACAAAGCCATGGCAAAGAGTATCCAGAAGTGACCAAAATGCCCCAGTGCAGCCAGGTCCTGCAGTGCCACAAGGGCCCAGCAGCCCCATCACAAGCTCTCACTGCACTGAGCCTCTTCTTCTCTGTGCTTATCCTTACATCCCAAAGGAGCAAGGCTTGTTCTGCTTTTAGAGGGGTGTCCTTTATCAGCCATTTTCAATCACAAATGTATTTGGTTGTGCAATCTTTAACTCCTCAGTCTCAGGCTGATTCACTCTTATGCATCACTTATCCCATTAAACTTGAACACCACAACCAAGGAGGAGAGGGAGACTCACTCCAGAGGGAGACACAGGTGCAGAGACTGGGCAAATGAAGCCTTGAATCAAAAGCGGCCTTGCTGCTGAAGCACAACAATATTGTCCTGAAACACATCCTGCGAAAGTGTTTGTATTTAAATCTGCACTTTCTGCTGCTTTGGAAAGTATTGCCAAAGGTCCTGAATGTGTGGCCTTCACAACTTGCACATGTGAAAACAATTGCTCCCACAGCAACACTGACATTTTCGAAACAGTTATGAAAGAATAAATGCCATTATGGCTTCTTCGAAAACACTTTCAGTTTGGATTGTTTTTTTCTTCTCAAAATAAACATCCCCAGGAGATCAAGTCTGGTCCTTGAGTTCCACCAGGAGATACCCTCAGCTGGAAGTGGATCCTCTGCCAGCCCAGAGCAGTGACCACCCTGGCAGGGCTGAACAGTGCTGGGTTCCAGCCACACATGTACCCAGCATTGTTCAACAAGGCTGCTCTTTCCCTGGGAAAGAGGCACAAAGCTTAATGGGGTGGAATTTTTGAAGAGCAGGAGAACTGAGTGCTACAGAAAAAAAACACTGTCATGCTCTGTCATGCACTGTCATGCTCATTAGGCGGCTGTCAGCTGCCTAAAAACCAGACCACACCAGACTAACAGCAAGGATCAAACCTCTGGGAGCAGCTTTTCAGAACATCACTCTGCCAGTGAAGAGGCCTCTGTCTTACAGGCTTTGAAAAGTAACCACAACCTCCACACTGGTAAACTAAATATGGAAACAGAGACTGTAACTGGTTTTCCAATATACTTCACATTTCACCTTGCCTGAACTGTAGAAACTCTTGACACTGTGACTGCCATGACTGCTTTTGTGAGCTGCTTTCAGGTCTAGCCTGATGAACCCAAAGATTATTTTGTTTTCCTCTTTGCAGTCCCAACTAAGTTTATATGAAAACTGACTTGTCCAGCAATTTCTACAAATTATAACATTGACAAGTCTGAGAGATAAATTCCCCCAGGAAGACACACAATAAGGACAACAGCAGCAGATGACAGATCACAGAATCACAGGATGATTTGGGTTGAAGTGACCTTAAAGATCATCCAGTTCCAACCCCCTTGCCATGGGCAGAGACACCTGCCTCTATTCCACGTTGCTCAGAGCCCCATCCAACCTGGCCTTAAACACTTCCAGGGATGGGACATTCATGACTTCTCTGGGTAACCTGTACCAGGGCCTCACCACCCTCACAGGGAAGAATTCCTCCCCAATATCTGATCTAACCCTACTCTCTTTCAGTTTGCAGCCATTCCCCCTTGTCCTGTCACTCCAGACCCTTGTAAATAGTCTCTCTCCATCTTTCTTGCAGGCTCCCTTCAGGCACTGGAAGGCCACAATAAGATCACCTTCTCTTTTCCAGACTGAACAATCCCAATTCTCTCAACCTTTCCTCACAGGGGAGGTACTCCAGCCCTCTCATCATCTTGGTGGCCTCTCCTGGACAATCAAGAAGGTGAAGGCTGAAGGAATTATTCAGGGTGTTAACTCAATCCATGCAGCTTCCATAATGGCCATTCACTTCACTCAGAACATTTCATTTCCAGATTATTCCTCGCTGCAGGTTCTAGTGACCCAAGATAAAACACCCAGGAAGCACTACACAAGGGCACAGGGAACAGGCTGGGTATGAGAAATTCAAACTTTCTTTTCTCTGAACAGAAGCAGAGCTTGAGAATTCAAGAGCTGTCACAGATCAAAATCCTGCCCTCCCCCTCCCCCAGCATATTTTAGCTTCTCAGTAACTCATCAAGGCCCTTTTCAAGCCTTACGCACAAAGAAGAAAAGCAAAAATTGCAGCCATGTTAAGTTGAAAAGTATCCTACAAAACAGCAAATGCATAAAAAAGGGCTTTCTTGTGTTCCTGGGGCATTGCTCCTACACCAGTGTCAATGAGCCCAGGCGAAAACATTTTACACAACCAGTTTTGAAAGCAGTTGGTCACCATGACACTGGGACAAGGCTACATTAATGAATCAGCCTACTGGGCCTCCCTCCACGCACCAAAGCTGCAGGAAGTCAGCCGGGATCAGCTTCAATAGCTAATTTTTGGGGGCAAAATTTTTGACCCAAGAATATTTTGGGCTTGCAGGAAGTGTCTGTTTGCCCACCTAAAGGGCTGGGATCAATGCTTTCACTTCCTCTACAGCAGGAAAATGTACATCTTAAAGGGATGTAACTTTGCACAGGGTCAATACATGCCCTGAACACAGACTGTGGCTGATCCAGTACATGTTGCTTTATGAATCATAGCTTTGAGAAATATCTCACAGAAATCAACATTTTTAGGGAGACTACTTGTCCTACAATAGACCTTGAAAGGTGACAGGATACTGAAGCAATAATTCAGGCCTTTGCAAAGTCACCAAAATTAAATTATTTTCTTACAAAAAAATCTACTAATAGCCCATGAAGGGGCAGAGTATCAGAGATCATAATTAAAATGTCAACATCTGACACTAATCACAGGTTTTAAGATCCTGTCCTGAAAAAAACTGTTCTGCTGCTGTGTCAGTGGGGTCTCAGCAGCTTTCCACTTTCCCTGCCACTGCCTGTAGGACAGACAAAAAAAACAAAGGCAAAAAGTAGGAAGTTTGCTGATATACTTAACATTTCCATACCCAGTTATTAGATAAAAGTTAAAGACGTTCAGATTAAAGGCAGCCTAAGATGACCCCAGTCAGCACTGATGAGATTTCTATGAACCCCATAAAGGAGGTCCTTTAAGCACTGTAAGGGCATAGCTCCCCTTCTCCTACATTTAAGGAAGGAGGAGACATGAAGTATTTCTAGAGTCCCATGGAGGTTTATCTGTGCTTAAATCTCTGCTGCAATGATTACTGACAGATACAGCATACAGGAGACAGCAGAAGCAACAAGCTCAAGTGCTGATTTCATTCCTAAACTAAAATTCTCGGAGTGGGAGACTTCTGATGCCTCTCCCAGCACTTTATGCAGCTCTAGGAAAAGAACAGGATTTGCACGCCCTTTTTTTTTCCCAAAAGTATATTGCTACAGACAAAACGCAAATACAGAAACGTGGGGGAAGATTTCTTTCTTACCACCACCACTGGGGACCACTTCTGGCACCTGGCAACACTCAGAGCAACAGGAGAATCCCCATCTCCTCCCTCCAGGGAAGTACCACTGCTTATATCTCAAGAGATTTGCTTTCTCATTTGCCTATAAGCAAAAAAGACATTCTCCAATGAATGAAGGTAAAAGTATTTTGTTTAGACGCAAAATGCAATGCAAACAAGCAGCTGACAACCCGGGTAATGAACAACTCAAACACTTTTTGGTAAGATTATGAGCCTTTTTCCTTTCTCTGAAGAAAAAAAACCCTACGTGATCCTTCTTCACACATATATTACTACACTCAGCTCCACAGGTACCAACTACTATTGCTTTCAGAGGGACTAACTGGCACATATCTATAAAATTAAAAGCAAGTGTTCTAAATTTACCATTAATAGTGAAACTGCAGCTTCTATTCAGAGAGGAGCAAGGGCTTGCATACACAAGAACTAGCCTACTTTTCCCGGCTTTACTAATCAGCATAACAAAAGGGTATTTTATTTCTCTTACCTCCAAACCCTGTCTTGAGAGAAGTTACTGAAAATGAAGCAGAAGCAATTATCTGCTCTCAGAACACACACTTAATCCATATATTTTATTAAGAGTGTTTTTTATGATCCTGAAGCAATTAAGCTAATCATTATTTAATTTTAGATTACTGAACTGGAGATTTACTTCAGACACAAGCTCGCTTTCCACATAATTTAGTCTCAGTAATTAGAGATGTACTTTACCCAGAGGTGGCTTCTTTAAAGCATGTTATGTAATTTCACAAGCCTCACACCATGAAAGTTTCATGCAGAAATCTACACCCCAAACTTCAAAAATTAGAAATCTCCCGAAGACACTCAGATTTACCAGACTGCAAACCTGTTTTTCCTTAAAAAAAAAAAGATGAAGAAATAATCTTCATATGTGTGCCCAGGAAGTTAATGTATCACAACAGCTAACATAAAGCATTTCTACAACCCACCACTCCTTTAGCAAGTAGTTAGAACAAAGAGTGCTCCTCTCCCACGAATCACTTCACTTATAACTTATTTTAACCAGGACGCAAAGTCTGCAAATATAAATGTTTTATTAGGAGCCCAGCAGGTACCTGCCAAGGGATGTAACCAGTGATAAAACCTTCAGACACTGAAAAGATTTCTGTGACAATGTTATCAGAGGAACAGAAATAGGGAGGAGGCAGGTAGTTTCATACTGTCCATACTGACCCTGGACATGATGCCATTGGAAAACTGCTCAATTCCAACCTACTTCAGCCAAAATTGTGTTGTAGGAACCAAAGTGTACTAGGAAACACCAGTTACCCTGGTAGCTCCTACCCACCCAGCTCAGCTTTAGTTCTGCAGACCGTTAATGCCAGTCTAGACAAACTGGGACATTGTCTAAGGCCAGTTTTATGTCAAAACACATTTCCTGGCTTTTGGAATAAAGGGTATCATCTTCCACTGCTGCCACTAAAGAGAGGGAAAACAGATGACCAGTCAAACATTTGAAAAATATACACTGTTTTTTTAGGCAACTTTTTGTCTTCTAAGTCGTCCAACAAAACCAACACATGCAACTGGCTCCACACTCAATTGGAAGTCAACTGTATTCAAATCTCTAAAAATGCAGAAGATGCAGATTCCTTTCAAGACTTTAGTGCCAGTACTTCTATGAACCGGTTTGAGTTGCCACATATAAGAAAGGCTATAGAACTCATCAACAGCATGAGATTTCAGCAAAGACTGACCAAGAAGAACCAGAACATGAAGCTACAAAGTGATCATAATAGAACAGGTTGGTTACAGAGAGTTTGCTCAAAATATATACAAATAAGTGTCAGCTATCTGGATATTCAACAAACATACTTTTCCATGTGTTATCACATTAAAAGTGTAAACTTGGAGACAGAGGAATTGTGACAGCAGTAAAGACTCTGCCCAAAAGAGATGGTGCCTGACAGCACAGAAAGAAAAAGCTGCAGTCTCCTTAGAAGCTACTGATGAAAACACAAACCCCAACAATCAGTCTTCTGGTTCATTTCTAACTGATTAATGGCTTGCATACAAAAAAAGAGTAATTATGGCAGCTGATGACAAAGCTGGGAAGCAATCTGAACATGCAGGTGCATTGAGGTGTTAACACCACAGGCCATAAAGACTGGAGCCATAGGACAGGGATGCAATTGCTCCTCGTAAGTAGAGATAACCATTAGGGGGAAATAAACCTCTTCAGGCAAAAAAGGCTGCTGAAACCAGAACAAACAGGTATCAACTGGTCAAGACTAAGTTCAGGCTTGAACCTTTCAGAACAGCAAAGCTCTGGGAGAAGTTTTTGGTGACAATAAACCTACATGCTTAAGGAGGCCCTATTATGACGCATTACCTGCTTTCCTTAGCTCCAACCATTTTTGTAGCTGTTCATCTAAATATTCATCACAGGGTCTATGAAAGTATCACCAAAAGCAGCTGGTTCAGTTCTCAGTGCTGGTAGGGGACGCTGGTGCTGTGAGTTACACAGCTGGGGGGAAGCTGGTTTATAGGCTAAAGTATAAAAAATTACCATAACGTTCCTGTATACCTACAGGACAAACAAATACTGTTAAATTTAAAATAACAACATCAGCCATTTTGTTTTCACTAAAATCTGCACATGCAACTATGGCAATAAAAAGTGTTCATTAAAAAAAGCTCAGCAAGTCATGAGCACTATCTCATCCTGCTCCCCATTATCCCACAACAAAGGAATCCTTAAAACCAATGCAACACAAGTTGAGCTGCTCCTTGGAACAAGCACATTCTCTGGTCTTGAAGCAATTCTTGAACACTCCCTCCATGGGCTGTCAAAGGGATCCTTGCGTTTTTCACTGTCTGTGTACAGCAGCTCTCACTCCAGCATTTTACTAAAACTGATAAAACTGAGGTCAAAGTTCCCAGAATGAAAGAGTGCAGCCGGTAAGAGAATAATTTCTGGTTCAAGATTGAAGCACGGCAGCGTTATGCAAGAGAACAGGATGTGAAAGCAGCTTTGGTCTGGCACTGTTTATTGTACTGGTGCCTGCTAAGAGGTACTTGAGCTCCAAAGAATGAAAGAGAAGCTCTTCCCATTTCGAATCCTCATCTTTCTCACTTGAGAAAAAAAAAAAAAATATATATAAATATATATATATAAAACACACCATGTACTGGACACTGCAAGCTGTACCAAATTGCTTTTCTGATGTCTTCTAAAACGGAACAAACAGATTTAGGCAGTACATTGAGGATGAGGGTCACATTTAAGCATGCACATACAAGTATTTTTCCATTTCAAAACAGTCCCGTAATTAAATATAAATGTGCACGCACTCAAACACTTACACAGTTTCTCTCTTGCACAGTACCTTGCTCAATATAACTCAATATAACCTTCAAACCCATGTTTCCATTAGCTACTTTGTGATACCACAGCTCTGAAAATATTCTCAGTGCTCCAACATTCAAGACATACAAGACTCAAAAGTGGCCATACAATTCTATCTTCAGCATCATCTCACAAGGAGAACATTTCATTCCTTTTTATTTCCTCCACCCTTTCTTTCCCTTTTCTTAAATAATTTATTAAAACTACTAGAAGTATTTTCTGGTCAGCTTTCTTCCTCGCTATAGGAAGTATCAATATCTTTGAATCCCTGGTTCCCCTGGTTCCACAGCTTGGTTCCCTGCCTAAAGGCCACCTTCTATATAATAACCTGATGTTGTCAGAATAATGTCAAGAAAAAAAGGGGGGGGGAAATGATAATGTATTTTTAATCACAAGTTAAATTTCTCCCTAGATAGAGAAGCTGATTTCATGGCATGCCCCTCTCTCAATGTCTTATGGAATCATCTGTCACTGATAGAATAACTTCAAGAAATTCCTTCCTGCTACCATCCTACACCTGTGATCATCACCTCTGAGAAGCAGAGCCTCTAAAAACTAAACACTTCCCTAAAGATAATTGGAAATTATTGACTTGAAGGCGCTTTCAGAAAAAGAAGTTTTCACTCAGAGTAGGAAAAACAGAGAAGCTGTCATTAAGTTTTGATGGGTGTACAACAATCAGTCAGAAGTGGTTTCCCCCCTCATAATCCATAACTGACCTGTGAGCCTTCTTGCCACGGCTGTCAGAGGTGGTGTAAGTAGAGTGAAAAGAGAACTGGAATCCTGAATGACACAGAAATGACAGAGCAACTACCAGTCACTGCGTTGACTGTAAATCCTTTAGTAAGGAAATCCATTATAAGCCAGACTACTGACCTAGATGGACCAATGACAGACAAATTCTTTCCTTTCCAAGACAGAAATTAAGACTTCTTCAGCAAACAAAGCAATTCATTTTCCATTGCAACTTGCAAACCAAACCCTTCAGTTTTGAGCTTCCCTCTAGGACAAGATAAGCAAGAATTAAATGGGTGAATGTACCTGTGGCCTCATAATTCCACAAAGTTCTGTGTTCACTCATCAGGAGAACTTGAGCACCAGCAGCCCATCAGTTTCATCTACCCCTGTCCCTAACCACGTGGAGCCAGGGTTCTGATGGATAAAACATTCTGGAGCAGGTTCAGCTGTGGCAGCCTAAAACATTACTGCCCCCTCTTGTCCATCCCAGCCTTCTGCCAGGGATCACTGCTCCATAGCCTGCACCTCAGCTGCTCCAATCCACAGCACAGTGTGTCGCTTTAACCCCCCGATGGAGATGGGTTCTTATCATGACTCTCATTGATTTTTTATAGGCAAACTGCACTGTAACTTTCCAGCTGTGAACTGCTGGGGCTGAAGCAGCTGCACATGGTCCTTTCTGCAGTGGTTGGCAACAGCTGGAGGAGGAGGTGATGTCTGAGGTCATCGCAGCAGGATTGCTACACAGCTCTAGTCCAAGCTGAAGAGATCGAATTATTCTTGGTGAAAAAGGCTCTAATTCTCCTGCTGCTAGAGACCAGAAACAGGGTAGGTCCTCAGCAAGTTAACTCAGTATAGCACTACAGTGCCGGAAAACTTTCGTCTCACTCTGAGACAGAATTTCAAATACAGGACAGGAAACCATGGCCATGTGAAAACGAAGCTGGGAAAGACACAGCCGCCCTGAACAACCAGGGCAGAATATCTTTGAACCAAGTGAAGCGTGCCCTATCCTGGGAAATGTAATCCCAGATACAGTCCAGACAGGTTCACTCCCAAGAGTAAATTCTTAAAGCCTTGCAATTTCTTACAGCCTGGTTACCTCTCAGGTTTTCCCATGACTTATCCCTGATTAAAGGCCTACATGAAAAACAGCATGAGACAGTAAGTGTTAGAGGGGAATCTGAGCAGGCTCAGGCAAGGTTTCTGCATTTCCTTGTGTTTGGGAATGCTGGGGGGTTTAGCTGGGTTTATTAATGAAATTTAAATTGCGAATAAATCTTGAATGTTGATGCAAGCTCATCTGTACTTTACACAAGAATTGCCTAAGTTGACTTCTGGGAAGAAGTAGGCTCTGAAGAAGGACGTAAATTATTTTTTCAATGACCATTAATTGTACACTTTTTTTTTTCTTATTGCCACGTATCATGTAAGTCTGTCATGCTCAGATTAATTCCAAGGATTGCTTTTTTCTTTTAAACACTGGAATACTCTTTTGCTGAGAATTAAGTCCATTAGAGAAAATGTTTATGGCAATAGCAGAACACAGAGCTATGTAAAGCACAGCCTTCCACAGGAACAAGGAGAGGTGCTGTAGTCAGCACTTAAATACTACAGAGAGAGACCTCAGTGGAGTGAGTGTGGGACACATACACAGGAATGACCTGCAGGGTAAGGGATAAGCTTAACTTCCTAATTTCTCCTCTTCCACTTTTTCTTAAAGAACAAACAAACAAACAAAAAAACCCCACAGTTGCAAACATCCTTCACTCATTTCCTCTGGCTGCCCTTTGTAACAGCACATCCCTTTCACTACAGTGATCCTCTGCCACCTTCATTTTGTGCCCTGCCCCAAACCCTGGGGCTGAGGGTCCCTGAACTGCCCCCAAGTGCTGCACCAGCTTTTCTGCTATTGCTGTGACATTTTCTTTGGTGTGCAATAGATTTATAGGTAGCTTTTAGAGCTGTAGGTCTTTAAGTGGACTTCAGTCAGGGGAAAAAAAAAATTCCTAAACACAATTCTTCTTAATTACCCAGTAACGAGAAGCAATCGATCATTAACTTTCATGCTCTGATCTTCCACAAGCAGACTTTCCAGTTACTCCAAATTAATAATTTCCTTAGGAACTCTCAGGCAAAGGTAACACAGGAAGGAGCTGCCTCATGGGATTTGAGAATTCCAGCGAGTCTTTGGCAGAAATACCTTTCCTTTACCAGCCTCGAATCCATAAGGTTCCAAAATGGAAACTTGCAGGTGAAGCATTAGTGACATCAGGATTAAAACTCCAGACTTATGCCAACTTGAGCTCACCCACACCCCTTCCCAGTCTACTTTAAGCCCCCTTTAGCAAGAGGCTGTCACCAGGGTCACACGTCAAGCAGGCTTGGCTAAAAATATCCCCCGACACTGTCCCTGGCCTGCCTCACTGTCGTCCACCTCACCCTGGACATCATCCAAGAGACAGTCACATCCCAGCGCTGGGCACAAACCTGTTTGTAGCTCAAGGATCCTCCCTCAGGAGTTATTTTACTCCCCCTGGTTAAATTAAACGAACTACCAATATTTCTGTTTATTCACTATTCATAATTCAAATTTGAGTGAAATTAAAAGGCTCTAGAATGGCAACCTAGTTAAGAAATTTAATGAAGAGCACTTTAGAAATGAAATCTATTATAAAGCACTTGAACTAATGAAGTTTGCTCCCTGTCCAAAATCCTTAGCATTCTGCACTGAGGAAGTAGAAGTCTTTTAAAAAAACCTTTAAAATTCTGAACTGCTGCAGGTAAGATCTGAAGAGGCAACAGTGAGACAAGCTGCATTTGCTACCATATCTCATTCCAGAACAAAACAAGGAAAGAACAGTTAAATATACCTCTGTCCTGAGAAAAATAATATTATTCTTTGTTATGAGTGAAGCCATTTCATAGTGAATGAGACGGTAATTTTGAATGCATCACCTCTTCAAGCTCTCAGAAAAATTACAGATCTGCATACTCATACTACAGATACTCATACTAATACCAGAGAACAGTGTCTAATAATAAAATAACAATAAAAAATAAAAAATAAAATACAATCTTCAACAGAGCTAACAGTGGAGGTAGAGAAGGCCTAGCTCTTCTTCTCGAGGAGAACCTGTACACTGGACTTTTGAACTGTCTTTTTTCCCCTTGTTTACACAAGGAAAAATTTTTAATACCATCTTAATAGCATTTTCAATTAATCAGAAATATACATGAACAGTAGATTTCCAGAAGCCTGATGAGGCTTGCAATCTAAAACAACAATGTAATTAATTCCTAAGAGGAAGCATTATCTTTATACTCTCCTACCTTGGTCAAACACAGCGAGAGAGTAAATATGGTTAAAACCAGAGTGGGGGAAAAAGAAACCAAGTCAAACAGAAGAGCGTGCAGCTGAGGAGACAAAAATACTTGTGATCAAAGGGTGACACAGCTTGGGTATTTTATTAATCTTGCAGGAGCCCAGGGAGCAGCCCTGCCAAGGGTCTGTCCACGCTCCTCCCCACAGCCAGGGCTGCTCCACCTGTGACAGGCGGAGAAATCCTCACCAGACCACTCTCCCTGGCCAGCCAGGGCTGGCATGGAGCCCCAGCTCAACCCAGCCCAGCGTGACTGAAGCAGGTGCCAGCTCTTTTTATGTCTAAACTGCAGTTTACATCTGACCTGTTCTCAAGTTCAAAGGGAGAAACAGCCACAGCAACCCCTCCGGGAAGGCAGAGGGATGAGCTCCCGGCTTGTCTGTGGAGAAAGGGTGGCTATGGATGAGCAGGTGGTGGCCCTGGAATGGTCTGCTCCAACCATCATAAACCAGCATCTGTCTGATGCTGTACAATCTGTGAGATGCCCAAAAGGCCTGATCCCTCATCCCCCATGCACCACACCACCCACCCTTGGCAGCACCAGGTGATGGGGATGAGATTGGGCTGATCTCAGTGTTTCTGGATACTGAAACGTGCACAGTTTGTAAAGGAGTGTGGCACCGAATTCATACATTTTGAAGGTCACTGAAGTAATAATCTAACCTTAAACTGACTTAGAAGTGTTAACTGATTCACCAGTTCACTCTCACACTACAGATCTCAAAGGACTATTTGGAACAGCATCAAGTGGCCAAGTATGTGCAAGGAATTGTGTCCACAGCAGATCATCTGCAAATTGAGAATTACTTCAAAATCCACTTCAAGCAAGTCATTCTCCCGCTACAAAAATCTCAGCTTCTAGGATTAGAGAGAGACCTTTTGGAAGATTATTCATTCCCTCATATCACAGTTAAAAGGATGCCAGAATTACTGTATCCTGGACTGTAACTGAAGCCGTTCAGTGAAAGCAACTTTCCTATCAAGGGACCATCTTTTCAGCGAGATCCATTATATATCTCAGGGTTTGATTGAAGTATTTAGTATCCTTTTTTTTCCCCCATAAACACAAGAGCTGAGCAGTATTCTAATCTTCAAGATCGTAAACGCCCAGCTTCTACATCTGCAGTAATTAAACCAACTTCTCATTCCATTACCCACATCAAGTCTCTTCCTCGGCATCTGCTCTATTCCCACACCGCACTCTTCAATCAAACCAAGATAAGCTATTTCCTAAGATCAGCTGACTTGTCTGTCCCTCAAGACATCACTGCAGCCAAAAGGATTCTGAGCAGATATGATGCATCTTGCTAAATATCCAAAAGGTCTCTTTTAAAAGGGGAAAAAAAAAAAAGTAGACGTCAACGCAAGTGGTTATTTTAAGCACCTGAGTTTTCTGTATTTATTCCTTTATGTCTTCCTAAAAAAAAGGACAATCTCTGATGAAGCATTACCATAAAATACACTCTACTGGGAAGTCTGCTTTATGACTCCTGGCTACTGAGCACTGCAACAAGTGCATCACACCACCCATTCAACCACACAGGTTTAAGGGTGCACACAGAACAATGCTTCCTCAGTTCCAAAGAAGTGCTTAAAACAACCCAAACCAAAGAAAAAACCCAACCCATCCACACAGAAATCAAACTCCTCAGTATAATGTCATTCTGCTTAGATGCCAGTCTTCAGACTCAAGCTTAAAATCTGCCACTTTTAAGTATTTCTAATTGTCTAACCCCCCAACAAAACACCCTCAAGACACCCTGTGAATTACCTGTTAAAACCAACACAAACCACAACCCCAATCTTCAGGACACACCATACTGCAACAAACCCTCAAGTCAGCAGGAACAAATACTCAGACTATAAAAGACTACTTATCTCCTCCTTATTCTCTTTCCTTATAGCTGTTACCTTCTTGCCCTGAAGACTCCTGGCCCTCTACCTCCAGTATATTTACTCCAATAACCTTGTGCCTCTGATCTTATGCAAATTATCTGAAGATTTATTTTCAAGGACAAGATACAGTTAATCAAAGGTGAGATGTGGTTTATTTGTGTGGGAAGAGATAAATAAACAGGAAAAGCAGAATTATGTCAAAGAAGCTTCTGCTAGTTGAAGTAACCTTTCATTAGAAAAAAGAAAATAAAGTAGTTTAAGACAGGGTTTAAGACACTGACAAAGTTGGGAAGAAAACTTGCATTTTGAAGCTAACAGTATTTTAATTTCCTGCTCTAGAAAGATAGCTGTTATCTACCCACAGTTATTTTAATTTTTGCATTATGCTAGATCTCTAAACATACTCATTGGAAAAGCAGAAGTTGGGATGGGGTGGGGAAAGACAATACATACCTCTGTGTATTAACTTGAAACCTCTCTCCTCTGACTTTGAAGGACTCTGTCTTCTTTCCAGGTATTCCCTACCTACAAGACAGACATGTGCCATCACTCAGCCATACCCTCCAAATATTTTACTGACTGGCATTACTTACACATTGACAGCTCTCTGATCCCAAGGCAAACAGCAGATGGTTGAGGGACTCCAGAGTATGAAATCATGCTCAGCACACACACTGATATCAGATGAATAGGTTTGGTCAGTGGCAGGTTATTATTACCTTTATACAGTGCAAATCACCCAAGTCTGAGATTTTCCACAAGGTAAAAGTATGGATCTTCAAAAAATTATAGACTTACAAAATTAAAAACATACATGCCCTAATTACCTCAATCTCAGACTGACCTTTGTATATTTGTCTTCAAAGACCTTGCACCACATCACTGGTGCACTACGGAAGCCAGAATGACTCCAGGTTAATTTTAAAACAAGCTATTCTGAAAGCTTTTAACTGAGCAAACCCACCTAACTCTCCTATCTTATTGTGAAATATGTTTCCCTACTGATTAAAATGTTTCCCATGCAGCTGTGATTTCATTTTAGTCTTCTGCAGAAAACTGGAGACAAGAAAATACCTAGTTTGAATTCAAGGATCCCCTTCTCATAGCCACATAAAATTCACCAAAAAAGGCAATTCTCTCACTGTTGCTCCTCCTCTACTAACAACAAAAAACTTTATCACTGTAAAGTACCCCAAAGCAAGACAGCAGAAGCACGCAAAACCTTAGTGAGAAATCAGATGCTTTTTATCTTGATTATTAAAAACAAACAACAAAACACATACACTAAGCAAAATGAAGGTAGATTTGCTTAAGAAAAGTTCATCTGTGGCAGAAGGAGCACATCCGATTTGTTCTTACTTCCTACATTAAAAGCTATTTAGTTCACATGAAAAATCTGAGGCAGTTTGTCTTTCTTTTGTAAACTGGATAATCCGTTTTTCAAAATGGATTAAATTCCAGAATAAGCATGTCAAGAGAAGTTTGTTCAGAAACTCGCACCGTGAACGAGATGGGTTCTGCCTTTTGGCAATCTTCATGTTTCCTCCATTACTTAATGCCCAAATTTAGCTGTTTTATGGATTTTGTTAGTAGTTGGGTGTCAGACTGACCACATACAACCTGTGCACTGAAAGGCCAACACACAGCCAGGTATAACCCATTTGTAATTACAGCTGCTCACACGCCCTTCTCAGCTCCCTGATGTGCTCCTCCGAGCAGACACCCTGCAGACCTGAGCTGGTTCCTCAACGCAGCCCACAAACCCAAAGCTCCCCAGGACACAAACAACTGAGGGGGTCACTCCCTGGAGAGCCACGCTGTAATCAAGAATACGTGAGGGACAAAAATAGCTTCTTTCAGAGGAATTAAGACGGCAACATGACCTCCAGCACCTGCCCCTGGTATGAGAAGGTGGAAAGAGCAACAAGGGAAGTCTAGCAAGAACACATCCAAGTCCCAGCCATAGCCAGCATCAAAGGTGGTAGCTAAACAGAGGGCTAAGTAGCACCCTTTGCACTTTTATAAGTAATGCACTTCTGTATTTTTTATTAACCACCAGTCCTGCAGCTCTCAATCCTTTGCAATCTGCTTTGCCTTCTGCTGAGGCCTCTCCAGCCTCTGTGCCATTTCTCTTTCCTCAATATTTGTCCTGCCTTCTGTCATCTTCCTCATCATTGCTGAACACCACCACTGTTTTCAGCTTTATTTTGTATCATTCTGCTACAAAATGTCCTTTCCCAGGACAAAGATCAATCTCCTTTATGAGCACAGAAGCATAGGTCTATTGGTTTATACTGCTTTCCAAAGAGGCCTGGCCTAAATCCCCCATAGGCACACTTGGGATATGGGACACCTGGGTGGTTTGTTATATTCACTTATCTAGTGAGGCTATCCTCATCCTAAAAATTCGAGGCATCACTGCTTTCCCTCAACAACTTCCATTGAGATGGCAACAGCTAACAGAGGTTTTGCTGAATTTGCCTTCCCTTCCCCAGCCCAGCAAAGCAGACAGACACCACTCCAAGTGCAGTGCCCTCAAGCCCACTCCCCTTGAGGCCTCCTCAAGGAATGTGACAGGAGTCAGAGGCACAAACCCGGACATGAGGAAGATCCAAAGGGTTGGAGGCCCAGCAAAAATGCTGTCCAGGATAATCAAAAGGGACAAAAAGTTGGTTGATTTGAGTACCATCAGGAACAGAGTGCACACACGTGTGCATGCACAGGCATGAAAACATGGGGAGGGCAAGTTAAGCAGATTCAGAGTCCATCAGGAATCTCTTGCTTATTATTCAGTAGTGTTCACACACGTTTAAGCCGTGGCACGCAGTTTTGTTCCCCTGTTCCACTATGTCTGTTCCAAGAGAGTGATCACAGCGGTTTTCCTCTGTTGACAAGCGTCTTAGATGAGACCCATGCTGGGTGCTCCAACTTTCTAAAGCAGACGTGGAAGGCTGAAACTACATCCTCAGTGTCCACAGCAGCCACCTGTGACTCACAGGGCCCTGCAGATATTTCCATCCAGCCTTTTGTGCAGGACAGACCTAGGCAGCATGTTCCACCTCAGTCAGGCAAAATATGAGGTTCTGGCCTGGAAATACCTTTCCATGGCCTGCAGTCAGCAGGACTAGCAAAGAATTGCCCCCACTGTTTATTTAACAGCGGTCCTGGTCAAGGCACCAGCCTGGAATCAATACTGCTCATGCTGCCTGGGGATCCACAGAGAGCAAAGGCCCAGATTACCTTGTTGATAACTCCCACTGCATGGGGGTAAAAGGTTTGAAAGACATCCTTGGAAACCTTGACCGTAACTACACCCAGACTTGCTCACCCCACATCAGTTCACCACTCATAGGGACTGAGGTTCATGGGACTTTACAGGTGACAGTTGCTCTTTTGAGCAAGGCCTGAGCTGCTAAAATTCCATCCAGGGACAGCTGAGATGCTGTACCACAGCATGGAAGAAGGCTTTGACTGTGCTTCTTGTCAGAGCAAAACTCTGTGCCTCTTCCTTATCATTTCACATATTGAGAGGAATGGCATCCAACTGGGCCAAGCTTCTTCACAGGGCCAGAGAAAAAGCAGCTGCAAAACTTGAGAGAAAGCTCCTTTTTCTGTCTTCCCCAAACAACACAATGTGCAGAGAGGTGAGATCCTGGTCTTTTGGGTGTGCTCCTGGAGCGCTGACGGTGAAAAACACTCACCCCCTGACACCACCTTAATCTCAGGAACCAAGAGGGATTCAGGCAGCAGGTTGCATAGGTCACTCAAGTGAGCAGGAAGAGAAATAAAGTTTATTCCCAGAAGAGGCTTACACAGACACCACCGACAGGGAAATGACACTCCAGCATCATCCCCATGAAACAGGTAAGAGGATAATTTGACACTTCCGAGAGCAATATTCCAAGGAGCAGAGATCCAGAAGACGGGTCTCCTCCAGAGAGCTCTGCAGCACATGCACAGGGAGGACGGTCAGTCGAGGGAATAGGATACCTCAAATGTAAAGAACATGAAGCGGACAAAGCAAATAAAACTGAAATCTGCTCTCCTGGCCTGCTCCTACTGCACTGCACATGAGGTTAAAGCAGACATAGCCAGTCAATTCCCCTGGCAAAGGGATTCTCTCCTGTGTGGAGAAGAATCCACAGAGAACAGCTCCAAAATCCCAGCCAAAGCCCAGGATTGGCACTGAGGGGAAGAGAGGACTTCTGCTAAAAAGCATTACGAGAATTATGTGCCATGCTGCAGTTCAGTTCTGTTGCTTGGGGGTTTGTTTGTCTTTATAAACTTTTGCTTCAGATATCTGATGGACAGGTAAATTTTCAGTCTTCCTTACAATATGTACCTTTCTCACTGTGGCTATAATCCCCACAGCTACTAGAAAAAACAGGGATTAGCATGTCTATTTGAACTACTGATAAAGACAGAAAAGCACACCATACAGTCCTTTGATTTCCAGTTTGAGCAATATCCTGAGTCTGAACATTTCATGTGGGTATATTTTCCCCCCTTCCTCCTCCAAACATGACATTCAAACACCCAGAGGTTATCAAACAAACACAGAGCTAGTATTAACCAGCCTCTCAGGATATGAATCCCATGGGCTCAGGGCAAATTGCTGTAGAAACCTGTTTCTTCTTCAGTGGACTCTGTGCTTATTCACAAGCCACATGAAGAGCTCAAGGCAAAGGCAGGACTCCACTTTGGCAAGCACCCTGCCAGGCAATGCAGCCACTGCCACTTGAAGCTCTACTCTTAATCTTGACCAGTGCTGCTAAAAGAAAGGCCAGAAGGCCAAGTTTGGTCCAAAGCAAGTCAGGAGGTAACCTAATAGGGTCTAAGGAGGGTGAACGACAAGGGTCCAGTCCTCACGATAATTTTTTTGACTTTTTTTTTTTACAGAATTATCCTCTTGGGTCCCACATCAGTCAGAGCACTGCAGCAAGGAACACCACCAAGTGCTTTGTTGAACCACTGCTTTCCAAACATTCCCCTTTTCCAGCTTGCCACGAAGCATCACCAACTCACACACAAGGGCTCTGCTTCAGACATGCACTGAAAGTGTCTCCTACCCTGACCCTTCCTGTCCTTCACTATTCTGGATGAGTAACCAGAACCTACAGAAAGGAGATATCAAAGGAGAGAGGGAAGGTTTCCTCACATCCAGGCCACCCTGACAACAAGGGACATGAGGAGCAATATTTTAAGTCAAGTGTGGGGGGGAAATCCCAAATCTTTATGACTATATTAGAGACTGAAATAATTTTTCAGTAATTTCTTGTTCGGTTTCTTTACTTTCTCTGTGCCTGCTCTATATACATGCTAGCCTATTCTCCAGCCATAAGCACCAAGCCACTGAAATCTGAGAGAAAGCAGAACTCACATGCACTCACATTATCACCACCTAGATGTAAATTCTCAGTCTTGACTCCCCAATAGAGAAGAACCAGCTACAGAACAAAAGGAATGTATCTCTTTGTCAGGCAGTTCACTTCTCTTATAGGGATTGGACAACAGGGAACAGCCAAACTGGGGGGACAGGGATGAAAGGAATCAAAAAAGGTCAATGTAGGAAACGGACTAGGCAGATGTGGCAGCTGCCTGCAAAACAGGACAGAAATGATTCTACTTCCAAATGGGATAACAGGACCCTCAGAAACATGCAGGATAAATCCTTACCAGAGCTGTACACTAATACCTAGTGCCATCCATTCCTGTTCATGTCTGGACAATACCCCGAAGCCTGGGGAAAGGACTAATTTGAGCACAGCTCCTCACTGGGCTGATGAATCAGCTCTCCAGTGTGCATTCTCCTTAGGGAGAAAAAGGAGAATTGGCAGAGGACAGCGCTGCAGAAGACAGCAATAGGAGGAAACAGCTGCTGAATGTGATGCAGGAGCAGCCCATCATGTGGGTAACATTTTGGTGCAGTGTTCTTGGCCAAAATCCTCATCCCCAGCCGAGCACGTCCTCCAGCATGAAAGGAACAAGCACATTCCCTTAGGAAATTCACAGGCGTTCCAACTCCAAAATGCTGGCACAGCAAAACCCAGGGCTCTTGGTAATGCACATGCAAGTAATAGCAAGACAGAAAGTATTCTGTAACACATGGCAAATATCAAGGGAAACATATCCATGATACTATCCTTGAGAGAACCACAACCACGTGCACCCAAAAGTGATGTGCTTCTCACACGCCCACATCTGTATTTCATGAAACCTGTACAAGTCTGAGGATAGTTTTTACAGCATCTTGAGGTCCACTGGCCTTAAGTCTGTACTGTTAACTTCACTCACTAATCTTATATAAGATTAAATACAAAATTAACTTCAATTGTTTTCTATAAAATTGCTTTATCAAACCCTTAAAAATCCTCAGAATAAAACAAGAGTACAAAGCACCAGGTAGGGCCTCTGTACCCTATATATGCTCACTTCCATAGGCAAAAACATCTCCAGGAAAGGCTGCTGCAGGTAAGGGATGCAAAATCAGCAGTTCAATTTCTTCCTCTCTATGAAAAGGCAAAGAACCACCCCTGGAAGTGTTCAAGGCCAGGGTGAATGGGGCCCTGAGCAACCTGGTCTGAGGGAACGTGTCCCTGCCCATGACAGGGGGTTGGAACAAGATGATCTTCAAGGTCCTCTTCCAACCCATCCCATTCCATGATTCTATGATGATTCTATAAACCATGTAATGAAAAATCACAACTGCAAATGTACACGTGCTCCAAGGGCTCTTCACACAATACAATCTGTTCCACCAAGCAATTTTTATACTTTGAGGAACAGAAGTGGGTTTATATTCCTATGCCAGACTGACTGGTCCTCTCCTTTTTCTTGGAAGTAAATAAAACCTTCTCTCAATTCTGTCAGCACAGAGATAAGGATCTAACTTCAGAGAACTGCAAGTAACCCAACCTTTTAATTTTTCCTAATGCTTCACATGTGTCCCGTCAGTAGCAGACTAATGTTTTACTTATTCGTTCTTTTCCCGCACAGAAGAAAAGAGCTTTCAGTCTGCGTGAAAGACGATGCCTTGGGCACTCCCCATGGGCCTCTTATTGTTCACTGTAACTTATTTCTCCTGCTGGCAACTGGAGACTCATTCACCAGATTTCTCTGGTGGCAGGTATAATGAGAGACAAGCAGATAATTTCTCTTGCATCTCTGGACACCTGCTCTGAAAGGGTTTTCTGTTCGTGCACGCTGTTATTTGAACACATGAATGACCTTTCCAAGGCAAGCGCCAGTTTTCCACAGAAAAGGCTTGGTCTGACTGTCAAACTGAAGGGTGGTAAAAAAGCACTTGTTCTCCTCAAACGTCTTCCAGCACTACCGTCATGAACTGAAAAACCAACAGCCTCAAGGGCTTATTTCCAGTCCTGCAAAACACAAGGCTTAAAGCAAATAGGGCCTTACTGCTGTAATACAAATAAAACTATGACACTCTATATCTATCTATCAAGACTGTAAAAATACAGAGTCTTGTGAAGGAGTCCTGTTGTTTTTTTCATGAGTTTTTTTCCAGGCGACCAAAAGGTCTACTCTCCCTCACAAAAACCTTGACAGGAACTTGGAAAAGCAAAGCAGCAGATTTTTTTTTAATTCTGAATGCTGAGCCACTGAAAACCAAGGGAGGGCTTTACGTACACAGCAAATTCCTGAGCCTGGTGAGCCTCACGACTTGAGATCATTGCTTCCTCCAAGTCAGCCTGAAGAGTAGAACCATACTAACAGTCTTCTAGTATTCATTCAATGGCTTTCAAACCAGTCAGTAACTCTACCCAAAAGGCATAAAAATTAGGTCCTGAAGAAATGGTGAAGAGGAAAACATGCGCACATCAGATTTTGGGACAGTTCTTAAGCGAGGGGAAACAGAGCAGATAAAGAAAACCCCATAGGAGAGGCAGGAGAAGCAATGAGTAAACAATGAGTGAGTGAACAATGTGAGCGGATGAAACTAAAAAACAAAGAGTTCACAAACCACACACTTTCACAAAGACCAGCACACCCTGGAACAACTTACCGAGGGCCAGGACAGCCTTTGTAACTAATCATTTTTTTAAATCAAGTTTGGAAGTTTTCCTTGGAGGCAAATTACAATTTGCACCCAGATTTATGAGACATGGGGTTATCCTTGGGATAATTCCTTTACTTTTGGCTTGTGACTTGAGAAGCCAAGAGGTGGCTGTGCAAAGGGACTGGGGAATGAAAAAGGGAAAGAAAAGAAAGTAAGAGAAAGTACAGAAAAAGATACAGAGGGAAACAAAGAAACCATACTGATAATGAAGAATGAGTAAAAGCAGCCTAAAAAGATAAAGTAAAAGAATGTACACAGTAAGTGGATTGCTTTTAGTAGAAGATGCATGGAAGAAAATAAATGGAATAAGAGAAAACAGTTCTGTGCAGGAAACAATTCTGGGGCTGGAGAGGGGCAAACGGGCCATGAGGAAAAGATGACAACTTTCTTTGTATGTTTTCTCAGATCACTGAGTATTTCAAGGATGACTTTTCCAAGCACAAAATTTCCTGTACCAGAGACAGAGAGCCTGGGTCCAGCCGGCCATGCAACACACTGACCAGTGCTGAGCTGTGCAGTCAGTACACAATGCCACAAGACAATAAGCCAGAAAAATGCTTCACATTCACCCTCAGTCTGACTCTTCCAGGTGACAAATCCCTAGTGATCCCCTGTCTCAAGTGAAATATGGGAGCAGATGCTCTTCTAAACTCACTTTATTCCTTTCCATGCTGCCCTGATCGATACAGCTGTTGTTAATTTACTTGTTTTGAGCTCCATGACAAGGAACAGCAGCGAAACTTTACCTGGATACCAGCTCTGGGAGGGATCAGATGCGTGCAGGCGTTGTGATCTATGCAGAAGGAAAGGGGACACCAGGACACCAGGTACAGGGACACAAAGCAAAGGACTCCCCAGCCAGGCTCTTTCTACTCACTTCCTTAAGCAACAGCTGCAGGACCAAGTAACAACAACCAAATTAAAAGGGTTTGCCATATAATGGTTTAAGTTCAGATCTTTATAGTCAAGAGTAGCTGAGGTGGAAAACTGTATAGGACAGATCAAAACATCCTGACTGATTCATTAGGCACAGAGGCTTTAAAGCAGGCTGGTTTGTCTCGTTTACAGCTCTATCAATGAAACCAATCAGCTTCTCTGAACACAGCAAGAAAGTTTATTTAGGGCAGCACAGCAGGCTTCTCTCACCTCTGCTAGGCACAGGATGGCGACTTCCAAGGGGTGCTGGACAGAGGGATCAGTTTCTTTACAAGATCCAAGTCTACTCCTGTCTTTGCTCTAAAAAATCACATCCAGCAAAACACACAAACAGAAACTTTCAAGTGGACAAACACTGCGTAAATGCTTACACTTACTGCAGCTGAGCACTATCTTAGGCAGAAAAAGCACACAGCATCATATGCACACAAAAAGCCATAGACAAAAAATAACTTAGGGAAAATAAGTCTGCTAAAAGTCTTAGGGAAGTAAAAACAGGCAGCTTTACTGCATCCTCTTTTGCTTCCACCAGTATGTTTCATCCACACAACTTCTACTTGAGACTGAGAAAAACGAAACACAAAAAAAAACAAACCGCAAAAGACAAAATTCCCCACAATAAGCACAGATATTCAAAAACACGTTTCCCTTCCCATCAATCCTACACAGTCTCTTTACAACTCGTGCAATACTACGCTGGATCAACTCAGTGATCCTCACTCTGCACGAGGTGGTCCCAAGCAGTGTTCACTCTGGAGGTATCAGAAGAAACAGAAAAAGCCCTGCTCATGCATAGATAGACTTGAACAACTCCAGAATGACTCAAGGAGAAGGGAATAATTATTCCTGAGCACTAAAGACAGCTGGTAATTTACTCACATCACATGCAGAAGGACTTCTGAGCATTCAGCAGCACAGTCAAAGAGATTTATCCCTTCTTGTGTGTGCCTCTCTCCCTGTGCTTCCAGTCTCTCTGCTCCTGGGAGCTCCAATATTTGTGTTAAAGTGTATTCCTTTTTAATCTACCTACTGCTTTCCAGATTCATTTCACAGCATGATTTTTTAAAATTTTAAAATCAAAGGGAAAAAAAAAAGAAACCACAACATTTGACCATAGGAAACTAACACTGCCCAAATAAGCACGTTGGTATTTTTTTTCTTTCTCTGTATAAAATTTCTAAACACAAAGAAAGGCAATGGAAAGAGAGATAAATGAACAGTCAAATCTTGAGAAACCAGATTTCTCCTTTTCATTTAAATTTGACAGATCTGGGTCCTGCAGTAAGACTGACTGTCTTCAAGCTCCACCAAAAAGACTCAACTGCATCTACATGTCAGAAGTCTGTTTTCACACCTCCTTGTCAGCCTGAGCACAGGGTTAGGCTTTCCCTGATTCTTATTTTCCAGGTGCCACAGGAGGCTAAAATGGAACAGTAGAGCCACTTCCTACCCAAAGACATTAAAAAGAAGTGAGATGCCTCTCCACATCCATCACACTCATTTATTTCCATATATCATGGGAAGCAAAATATGTCTCCTTATTATCCTCAGAAGGAACAGAAATACGTAAGTAAAAACAACTTTTCCTAAGTGGATGAAAAATTTAAAAAGTAATTCCTGTTTCAGAAATATGGAATCCATAAAACAATATTAGTAACTAGAGGTTAAAATATTTACTGGCACGCAGAAAACAGAATTCCATGCTGACAGAGCATCCCAAGTATAGCACATTCAGTGGTAAATAGATTAAGACCTCATATACACTCCAGAGGTGACATGTAGGGAAATTGTAGTGATAAGAGAAGGAGTAATGAGCACAAATTGAAAGAGAAGAAATCTAGGTTAGATATTAGGCAGAAATTCATTACTGTGAGGGTGGTCAGACACTGGAACAGGTTGCCCAGGGAAGTTGTGAATGCCCCAACCCTGGCAGTGTCCAAAGCCAGGTGGGACGGAGCTTAGAGCAACATGGTCTAGTGGAAGGTGTCCCTGCTCATGGCAGGAGGGTTTGGAACAAGATGATCTTTAAGGTCCCTTCCAACCCCTTGACATTCTATGATTCTGTGATTACCACTGTTCTTTAACAAGTTCCCACCTGCACCTTGCCCCTCAGCACAATCATCACTTTGAAATATCAAATCCCAAACCACTTTTAGCAAACTGAGAGACGAGGTTGCCCCGTTCCTCCTACACAACAGGTAACCCTGCAGCACCAAAGAACTGCTTGGCAGAGATCCACAGGAAGCCTTACCCACTGCAGGGAAAGCTGCTCCAGGAGCAGAGGAACCGCACGCCATCCGCATGAGGAATTCAGGCACAGCCAGAGGAGCAGTTTCCCTGACTTTACCAACACCTTCTGCTCGCACAGCTCACCAGAGCTCACCTCAGGTTCAGTGCCCCAAAGGGACGGCCAGCTCCACGTTCATGCCCTCTCCTTAATCCCGGGATCTTTCACTGACGAAGTGCCTGCCCCACAGCATCCCCGGCACGAGGCACAGCTGGCCAGATGCCTGCGTGTTTGCACACCCTGCTGCCTCCAGATGCGTCCAGCTGCACGGCAAAAGATTAGGAAGGCACTGCTTAAATGGCCCGTGCTGCTGCAGAGCAGGCTCGGAGAGGAATGGCCAGTATGTTCCAACCCACACGTGCAAACCACCCCTCACGTCCTTCACGGGTCCAGCTGCAATCTCATGTTCCTGAAAATATAAATACCCCTTGGAAAAGGCACACCACCAGGGTAAAGTGCACAGGTAAAGCAAACACACAGCTGCCCTCTGGACCTCTGACCGTTTTTTTTTACGGTCACAAGGAGGAGTTATGATTCCTCACGAGCACATTCTGCCAAGAGCCAGAATTGGCTTTTCAACCCCGTGTCCTGCCCCACTGCCCAGCCCTGACTGCTGCAGCCTCTGCTGTCGCCTCCTTCCCAAGCTAAATCCACCCCCTGTAAACTTTACCAGCCCCATGGCCAGTGGTTTTGTCACACCACAAAGCAGCATTTCATTACAACCCTCAAACATAATTTGAAATATTTAGAAAGCACAAACTGTAGTATTACTTGTCCATTGCAATTCTGTAACACACCACTGTGAGACTCTCTGCTTTTCAATGTACATACTGGTGAACAGAATATATTTTGAGCCATATTCAAAGTAGTGGCTGAATTTTAGACAAATAGGTAAAAATAAGCAGAATACCTTCTGAAATCAGACCTATTAGCTATTACTGCAACGAGCATTTGATACACTTCAAAGGAAGCAATGTGTGCTTTCAGGAGTGCAATAACCTGGATGAAACATCATTTTAAATGCTGGTCACTAGAGAGATGGGCACAAGTTACTGATCTGGAAGGAAGGTTTCTAGTTATTAATTTCTAGGTTTAAAGCTCTGCTTATTGCTTGATTCTTAAAAGCAGCCAGCTCTGCTCCTGTCTTTCTCTTGGACATGGAAAAAAACTAGAAAAAAGGAATATATATGTAAACTCCCCCCCTCCAACTTCTCCCCTTCCATTCTATGCCTTCCCTCCCAGAAGGGTATTTAAAAATAGGAAACACTTACTCAAAATACTAAACAGCTGAATCTATACAGACCTATATAAAAGGAGTCATAATAAAAATGGAGTCTTGGTGACCAAGTAACCTGCACCACCTTAATATCTGAGAGGTATTCAGACAACAAGAACAACATTCACACACTCCTTGAACCTTAACCCAATTTGCACCACTGATGTGGCTGCTTTTCAGAGACTGGACTTTCTCCTACTATCTACACTCATCTTTCTTTCCACAGGTCAGGATGGTTGTCATATTTTTTGTCCTAAGGCAGTTTGCAACAACAGCCCCTTTTGTAAGTCCAAACCACTCTTTAGGAATGATGATGATAAAAAACCAGCTTCATTCAGGACACATGAGAATCTTGAAATCAAAAGGACTTAAACATTTATCAGAGTTTTATCCTCTGGATAACGCAGGATTGGAAAGCATAGAGGTGCAAGCAATTTCTGCTAGGGAATGATTTATCTCTTTATATGACAAGTATTTTTCCAAAGCTGCTAATCACTGCAGTTGTTTTATTTTGTTTCTTTAGACCATCAGAGCTACCACAAAGATATCACACAGTGTTTAGTTCGGAAGTACTGTGCTAAAAGACAATGGGAAAGTAGGGGGGAAAAAATCTCACCATACCCATCACTGCCTTACTCCTTCTGCCTTGATCATAGCATAGGAATTGTATTTCACTGAAATGGGAATAACACTGGGGGCCAGAAATAGGGGAGACAGCAAGTAAGCAGACGCTACATAGCTCAGCTGCCTATAAAGTATTTAATGCATAATAAAAAACTTTATCACAACAATAATGAAAATATAAAGGCTTACAGCACTTGCAGCTCTCTAAGTATCTATCTTTCAAGGCAGAGTATTCCTATTCCTATGCACCTGCATTTTTGCAATGTTCCTTTATTATAGATTAGTCAGAGACCTTAATTTCAGATCACTCTAGTGATTTTAGAGTCTTATAGCCGTGAAATTATATCTTCAAGAGAGTCAAATAATCTCATCATGCACTGACCTATGTGTGTATTTGCATACTAGCACTTAAAGCTTTTGGCCTTAAACACACAGGCAGGGAGATAAAAAGATGACCAAGGTTTGAGGAAAAGGCTTCCAAGTTAACAGGCTGAGAAAAGTTGCTCCTGTAAGTTCTTACCAACACTTATGGAAGAGATCTGGGTTTCTAAACATAGCGCCAAGAGATGTTTTTAGATGTTTCCAAGAAACATCCACAACATCCACATGGGATTGGCAGATGCCACACCAGACCATTGGAAAACCAATGCCCTTTGAGAGTGGTGGCTCCAGGCCAGGAGAAATACCCTAAATGACCTAAAGGAACATTAGACATTTAGCTACCCAAGCTGCCCCACAAGTCTCTACAACGTTTAATTAAAGCAGAGATAATTATAACCAAGTTTAGAACCAGCCTGGTCCCTCCATCCTGTCCCCTTCCAGCCCGTTCTTTTGGTGGACAGACACATGATTTCAGTGTACAGAAAAAAAGCTGCTGTCTCAGTGTAAATATTTTGAACACTTTGCATGGTATCAGTCTGTCTGAAGAAACTTTTGAGAATAATGACCATGAGGAAAAGAGCACATAATAAAAAACTTGAGCTGTACAGGAGGCAAATAGAAGGTGGCAACAGGAAAGCTCCAGGCTTTCACAACACATCAAGGGATTTATAACACTATTTCCCTCTATTACTTTGTGAGAGATCATGGCAGTTCCTCCGTGTCTTAAAAAAAAAAATAAATCAAGCTCCAATATGAAAAAGCATACATTATGAACTCAAAAAACCTCCAGGTTTTAGATCTCAGACATTAATTATAGATATTAGCTACCTGATATGCACACTTCACGCTTCTGGAAAGAGTTTTCTAACTTCACAGAGCCATCCTGTTCTCCAAGGCCACTGTGATTGGTAATGGGAACCACCATGATATGGTGAACAAAGGTGACAATTGTCTTTTAAGATTCCAAGTACCCTGCCTTAATTTACTTGAGTTTTTTGTAAGTTTACTCTGCTTGGTGGCAAGACTTTAAATTTCATGTTCGTACTAGCAATAAAACAGGTCAAAACAAAATATGTCCATGGCTGATCTACAGAAAAAAACACTATGCCAAGAGGAAATGGTTTTGTTATCCTTTGGGCTTTATTACTTTCCCCAATGCATTTCTGTTAGTCAAAAGTACATTTAATACAAAACAGAAATTAGTGTTCAGAAGTCTGAAATGAAACCATGTCAGGAAAGCCAATCATTGCCAGTGGGAAAGATCTAGTAAAAATTAGTTTGAACACTCCAATTCTTCCAACTTCTTTTGTGAGCAATGCCCAGCAACCAAAACATGCCCATACAAAATGAATCAGCCCTGACTGAAATTTGATTTTTGACCCGATTACATTCTTCCTCCCAAAATAACCTCTCATTAAAGAACTAAAAAGGCTGCAGTCAAGAACTGGCCAACCTAACCAGAATCTTTAGTGAGTTAGCACAGCCCCCTCCACATGCAGAAACTCTCACTTCCATCACAAGAACTGCAAAGCTGTCTGTGCTAAGTTAACAACTGAACAAGTTTCAAGATAGGATTTCTACATAAATTAGGACTGCGTCCAGACCCGAGGCAGAAAACTAGGACTCCTGAGAAAAGGAAGAGATAATGCATCCTAAGAAAACAGGCAGCAGCTCTTAAATGGCTGTAAGAGCCCTCCAGAGAGTAGGCTGAGCCTCTTGGCCTCTGACAAAGCAGCACAAAGTGCCTCAGTGTGACACAGAGGGGAAGAAGCAGCAGAAACAACTCCACGAGTTCCTAGTGGAGAAAATAAAGGAATTTGACAAACAGCACATTCAAGATGTGACAGATCCCAAGGAGCAGTGAGCAAGGCCGGGAGAGATGTGCCACAGGAATCTAGAACAGGCAATAGGAGCCCCAGAAAGCTACAGGTTGAACAGATGATGCTGCACAGGCCCTCCAGCATCTCTCCCTATACACTCCTCTCTTCCAACCCAGACCAGCCCCTAGATCTGCTGGCTTATTTCACAGCTGAAATAATGGCAGTATCTGTCTGAATGTGGACCTGTTACATTTAGGTCGGCTGGTTGCCTACAGATGGACTTGGCAGAGTACAGCAGCCCCCACCCCATGGCAACATAAACGTGAAACCCAAGAGAACCCGAGAATAAAGGCCATTTTCACTCCCTTCATGCTCCTCCTCTTTCCCCCACATACATCTTGTACCAAAAAATGGTTAGAGGTACAGGAAAGAAAACCTGATCTGAGTATACTGGAAGCACAGAAATGAAAACCACAAAGATGAAGCATTGCTAGTACAATTACTGCATCTATCACACTGTGCAGCATTAAACTTACCCGCTCATTACTGTAATTTGGCAACTGATTCTAAATGCCTAAAAAAGGGCCCTGACAAAACCCACAGTAAGTGGGATGAAACAAGGAAGAGGAGGAGGAGGAGGTGAACAAGAGAAAATTATACGAAGATAAGTTGGAGATGCACCATTTCACCTGTCTGAGAAGACCCACCCTCTTCTAGAGAAGACATGCAAGTTAAAATTTCAAGCAAAAAAACTCAGTGCAGGAAAAAAAATCCCCGCTTTGTAACCAGGCTGTATGTGCTTGATGCTGCTGGAACTTGTTAAACACTATTGCTGTCAGCCAGACATCCCTGCAGAGAGGACCTGTACCAGTGCAGTGGGGATTTTAATTTGTGTAACAACTATTTGCAGGTTTAGAAGCACACAGCTAATGAGGACTCACTGGCTATCCAGAGCAAATATATTACTGTGGAGCACAGGTAACTGGCTTTCTGCTGCTCGTACCCTCTCTCATACATGTAATTCCACCAGATTTGTGAACTCCAAACACTACATTATCTGCAAAAGACAGTCTTCCAAGATAGAGGGTCCATTTACCTCACAATAACATCCAAAATGCTTCCAGTGGACAGAATCCCATCTTAATGTTGTCCTGGAACTAAGACAGAAACACAGCAGGGCTCCCCTCTCAGAAGAGCATCTTGTATTTCGAAAACCAGCAAATTACAGGTTCCTCCAACAGCTACCGAGTTATTCAGTGGAGGCTCAGTTTATCATAGTTCTGTCTGCCTTACCTAGGCACAGGCTCCATAGCAAGCAACAGGAAGACTGAATTTCCTTGTGGTCAGCAGGCAAGTTGTGCCTCATTTACATTACAGACACACACTTTTTTGATGCATTTTTCAGACACAGCTGATGAGAGCTCAGCACTGCCAAGGTCACACGCTGGCCATTGCTGGGAAGAGAACTCCAAGAACAAGATGCTCCACACTTCTTTGTGTGGAGCATCCCAGATCACCCATGTTTCACCAACACACAAGGACCATATGTCCTGCCAAATAATTTTAGGCTCACCACGCACCAAAGCAATCAATTCAGGAAGCTGGATGGTATTTCTTTCCTGCTCACACAGAGTGACAGACCATCACAGTCCATAAATTTTCTGGTACTGTGTCTCAGATACTTGCTAGTGAAGCGTTCGCTGCTACAGGGAGCCAGGAACTGGTCTCAGATTTTAATTCAGTGCTTGTGGTTCTGCAAAACTACTCCAGAACCCACCAGCTTCATGCAATGGCTGCAATATCAAAAAGGCAAGCAGGACTGTGCTGCAGAGAGAACCAGCACCTGCATTTAAATTCTGTGGGCACTTACCCGGCCATTCAGCTTTTGTTTAGTGCCCTCCATGCATTCCTGGTAGTTACAACTCCACTTTGGCTGGTCATCAGGAATTAATTGTGCCACAGAAACTCAGTGAGAGCCCAAAGGCTGAAAGAAAAAGCAAACTGAAGGCACCATGGTCTTTCTGGTAGCTGGGTTCAGGCACCAGTTTTGAGGCTGATCTCTAAGGTCATCACCTTCAAGGCTTTGCTTCACCTTCTCCATGGAACACTTGCACGGATTGCAAGTGAATTGTTTCACATTCTCAAAGAGGAAGATAAGAAGCAGCCCCTATCTGACAGGACCCCTTGACAGAGAAGCAAAAATACCAATATCCTTCCCAGAGTCATTTGATCTGACACTCAGATCAGTGTTGCCCTGTGCTGGAATTCACAGCACGTGAGGCTCCAAGAGTGGAGCAGGGTTGGAACATGAGTCTCTCCCAATATAAAACTGCAGTGCGTGCAGCTAAAGGAGATTTCCGTAAGTCACCTAACCCAGCTGTCCCCAACCTTTGACAGTAAAGCTTCTCCATCACCTTTTACTTCTCTTCATCATGACCACTAATTTCCTGTCCCCTACCCCCTCCTAGCTTTTTTTTTTCTGCACAGCAACATAAGGGATGAACAGGGAAGGCCCCTGCCCCTTGTCCACATCTCATAAGGGTTCTTTTCGCACTAGGGACCCGGCACTCCAGTCCCCAGTGCAGAAATACAAAACCCCAACTCTTCTCCAGCATCTGCCAGTATCTCTTTTTTTTTAGTTCCTTCCAGCAACATCGATTTTACAACTCCTGCTTAGCAACAGAAAGCTTTTTCCAAAGTTTTGCAGCTCTCCATTCTGCATCTTAAATCCCTAACTTCTTGTCCTCTCTACAGCAGGCACAGACAGCAGTTCACTCCCTTCTGCTCCTGCAGCACACTTCCAGGTGTTCTCTATGTAGAACCATCTTGATTCTTTAAACGTTCCCTTTATTAATGTTTTCTAGACATCCCTGTGAATTTTTTTTCCACTCATTTTTCTTACAGCTTGGTCCACAGGAAAAGGTGCCTTCAGCTGCCTTCTGCAGTCCAGCTCATGCCAAGGAGAACCACTTTGCAGGTGTGTGTGCACCCTCATCTAGAGTGCTTGATTTTTTTCTTTTGGAGTCACAGGAAGGAAGGGTTTGGAGTTCTTGGGGTTTTTTTTTGCAATCACCTAAGACTGACTCACATTCAGGTTTCACACTGCTAAGTGGAAGCACTACATTTTTGGTTATTATCAAAACAGGTATTTGATAGGAATACAAGAAAGCCTAGAGCTTTTTTTCCTTTAGAAGTTTTGCCAGCCTTACTGTGTTAATGAATAGCATTAAAGAAAAGCCCCCAGAGTAAATACAGAGGCACAAATGAATGTAGGCAATGGTATCACCAAAAACTGAGGCTGTTGTGATTAATCTTATTCAAAGAGAGGGTTCAAGAGTACCAGCAGACTCCTCTGTTCCAGCCTAAACTGCAATCCCACTATGAATGATGGTGCCAACCTTTTTTTTCCAGTGTTGGTATTCCTGCTGCACTGGGGAAGAGCAAGGAGCCAACTAGGTAGGAGGTAAGCAGCCAGTTTTATCTGCTCAGTGACAAAATGCTGCTACCCAGGACTATTCCACCATTCCCCACACTGGATCAGGCAGAAACCTGAAAACAGAAGAACACAGCTCTGTTTCCTCTTTAGGGATCCAGGACAGTTAATGCTGGCCAACAAGAAAGGACAGGCCTGCAAGAGGAATGGGGAGGGGAAAAAAAAGGAGAAAAACTGTAAGTTGGTTATTTTAGGTCACCCAGTAAAACCAAGGCATCTGTGCAATGCTGCAAGGTTCATATTTAGAACTAAATTCATGAGGTTCAGAAAGGCAGCTTACAAACGCCACAGTATGCTTCAGACCATTCTTAATGCTTTTTGGCCTGAACCCATCACTTTTAAAAGCCAGCAATTTTTTTTTTTACCAAGCCCACCCCTCCCACATACCTCCCTGCCACAGGGCAGCGATACAACAGACACTTCTCTCCAAATTAAATCCACTTCTTGAAGGAAGAGGGTCAGGAGGCTGAGGGCACTACACTTTAAAAAAGGGCATTAAAAAATAATTATGCTAAACCACGTATCAGCACAAATTAAAGAGAGGCAGTAAAATGCCCGCTTTCAGCTTGCTTAAATATTCAATTAAAAAAGCCATCTAGGCAAAATTTTATTAAAATAAATCAGCTGAGGAAATGCCTGTTAAACCAAGCCAAAACCACATTCTTTTGGATGTTCTTTCACTGAGAAGGAGGTCTTCACTCTGCCAGTATCAACCCAATCATGCTCTCAAAGGATGTCCCTTCCTTCACAGCAGCAGCGGTGTGAAGAGCAACCAGTGCTCATTTCAAATGCAACGCCAAGTGCAGCAAAGCTTCTGCTGGCTTCCCTCATACAAAAACACATCCTCCTCCTCTCTCAGGCCCAGCAAGCCAAATTACCCACAGATAACCCTTCACAGCAGCTCACAGCTTCCTTTGGGATCCAGCAAGACAGGTTTAGAATTGGTGATGGAAGAGTCAGTGTAGATGGATGTAAAGTACAGCCTTTCCACCCATACAGCCTTGAAGGAAAACCGAAGGGTCCACTTCCAGATCAGATCGACCATTTAGGTGCTTGACATTGAGATGACTGCACTTGTAGAAAATGTTTAAGGTTTAGGACACTAAAAATTTGTTGAAATACAAAGAGTGCAAGAAAAAAGAAAGATAAGAAAGGATTATACCACTTTCTTTCGCTGTAGAGAAAGGTACAGGCTCGTTACCTGAACGAGGTAAGGCTTATAGTGGGTTGCATAAAGCAGGTTCTGTTATTTCAAAGATGAACACTGTCTACCTCGTTTTTACTGTGAAGTATAACTGAGGCGATGCTGTGAACACCACAAGACTCATCACCACCACTTGGGTCAGTTCTTGTCCTCCAGCATGATATTGCTTCTGAAAAGCCAATACACCACTCCAGCAGTGCACTGGAATACACCAGAAAAAACCCAAAGTACACAGACAAAAATTAAACTTTTCCTTATTGGAAAGTTGTTGGCAAAAGCTTCAAAGTTAAAAAAAAAAACAACAGAGAAGCACCATCAAGAGGGCTTTGGTATAGGCACAGCTGCACCCAGGAGAGCTTGCCAGCAGTATACATTTAACACCATAAACATACATAGTTAATGGACATGTCTTCATTCTTAGACTACATGCTCCAAAAACCTTTCCAGTAAGTTATGGTCCTCAGTTTACAGCCACAGCTCCAGCTGCAACAAGCAAGATGAAGCAATGCCATTTCTAACCACAGTTTTCAAAGGCAAAGCTAAACACCTTTTCTAGGGGCTGAGTAGGACCCAGGCAGCAAACAAGCACGTCTGTACCAGGTCAGAGCCAAGGCCCGCCCCATCTCACAACATATCCATGGCAGTAGACAGCAAATGATGGCCGGAAGAGCAGAGGACCGGGGCAAGCACATTGTGACCCTGCTGCTGTGACATCTGCAGCCAAGGCACTTCTCTGCTGCTGCCTCCTTCTAAGTTCAGCTTAAGGCACCACTGCTGTCAGGCAAAAGCAAACTCAGTCCTTTCAGAGCAGGCAGAGGGAGAGGGCTCACTGAGTCTTTTCTAATGAATATTTGGGCAGGAAAGCTTGAAAGGAAACCAGCAGTGTTTGGCAGCAATAGGTCTTGTACCATCACAGAAGACGCTGGGGAAAAATGCAGCTGGAGTGCTAAGCCAGCCAGTTCAGCTTCCATCGACAGAAACAACTTGAGACAATAAAAAGCAAACTGAGTTACTCAAAGTACATCCTATTTCAGATTAAGCCATCTCAACTCCTAAAACATCACATGAACAACATCCTTGCCACAGTGCTAGCCAAATATGAAATACATCTGTTTTCAAGTAGTTGTCCTCTCCACAAATTAGAGCAATACCACAGGCAAATTCAACGTGAAAACCATTTACAAGTTTCAGACGAGTTAGTTATGAGCAGAGACTGCAAAAAGGCAAGGCCCTGTCCCCCTGCCATGGGGTGGCCAGGAAAGCAAAAGACAAGATAAAAACCTTAAAACACAAAAGTCCAAAAACCACCTCAATGCCATGATCCCAGTGATGGTATTTCACTGGAAATGGAGATCAATAACAATCTGCAATCTGGCCCAAAGTCCCATTGCTACTTATACTTTTAGCCAAATGTACTTTACAAGCAAAGCAAAATTTTTTAAAAAAATAAAAATCCTTCAAATAGAGAGAAGACTGCTGTGCTCCTTAGGAAGAGAGGGGCTCCAACCCTCTGTAACACGACTAACCTCAGGAAGCTGTCTGAGGAACCAGAGGCATCACCTCTGCTGTGACCACCAGAAGGAAAAAACACTGCTCAGGAGGTGATTTGGGTCACAGCCTCTTCACTGACCTCAGGAAATGAAAACCTTTCTTTCCCTTTGGCTTCAGTCCTCTTTTAATTCAAACCTGGCTGGCTACATGGTTAATAACCCAAGGGCCATCAGCATCAAAGAGATGCAAGAGGAAAAAATTCAGCTCAGACATGCTGGTAAGGAGATCAAGACTTCAGAAAGGTATTGGAGCAAGGGGCCCACAGAAAAGAAGACACTGTGCAGCATAACCTTGGGTCAATCAATCACAGCTGCAACTGGGAGATGAGCTCTTGCATTAGGCATTAGAGATGTGTCAAACCTAGAGCTTCACATCTCTGCTCACATGGCAGAACAACATTCACACTGAAACCTGCTGGAAGGTTACCTACCTTTATCAAATAAACTGATTACGGTTGTGTTATTTAGCAGTCTGTCAGCTGTTATCAAAACTTGGGTCCATAAGCAGTCGAGCTTATACCACTACCAGGAACATGAAAGATGACCTAGCAAGAGAAGACTGAAAACTGGTAACACTAAAGCATGATATGAATTATGTCAAGAGGAAAGACAGGCTGCTTTTGAACCAGCATGTAAATCACACATTTCCTCCATCGTGTTCCCCTGAAAAATACCAAATCTGCATTTGAAGTACCAACAACTTTGAATCTCCAGGGGAAAAAAAAAGCGTTCTTTGTGCAGAGTCAAGCTTCGGCAAATCTTGCAGCAGTAATTACAGACACTGCCTCCCCAAGCCATCTGCTGTGGCATTTATAACTCCTGGAAGGGCAGCAGGCAGAGCTGGTGGAGGAGAAGAGGAGACACAAGTATGTCAGCAGCCAAAGCCAGGCTGCACAGGAAAGCTGCAACACCGGTCTGACCCAAACAGGAACTTATGTCCTGGTTATCCAGACCTCCTTCAGCTGGCAGATACAGCTGGTGTTCACGTTGCAAAGGGAACACTGGGATCTGCATCCTTTTCAGATCACAGGGAATTAGGAGACCACCCTCAAGTCAAACTAAGCAAGGCCAGGCTCACAAGGCCCCAGTGGGACACGTCTGACCAGGATCTCCTCCCATGAATGAGTAAACTTGTGCTCTGGGGTCAATCTGAGCAACCCAGCTTCCACATTCAGATGGACATTCCAGATCCCAGCACAGCCAACAGTTCCACACATCACTCCTCCAAGAAGTGATGCCAGTGACGTGGTCAGAATAATTTAGAATGAGCTAAATGCATCCTTTATCATCCTATAACATGTAGGTTCCACCTTGACCTACACACCTTCATGCTGATGACCACATCACCTGCAGAACGTTTTCATCAGCACTAATACAGACTGAAGAAGAGGCAGCAGGACAGGCACACCCACCCCTTGCTCACACAAGCAGGAGATCCAGCAGCAGGCCAAACCCCGGGCACGCTGCAAATCCCACTTTCTCAGTACGGCTGGAGACAATGCAGATTAATTGTTTTGCCATCCATACAAAATTACTACAATACTCACTTCATAGGCTTGTCACAAGGATTATTTAACATTGCTGAAGAGCTTTGAAGAAGAAATAGTGGCTATTGTTCTCAGTACCACAGAATTGGGAACTATCTCACATGAATTTTGCATGACTGTGCATGTGTGACAGTTGCAGCACCAATACATTATTTTTCTTCACAAAAAAAAAAAGCCTCACAGTATCTCATTTACTCTGGGCAACATTTTAGTCAGAAATGTATTTTGTTTTGCTTGTTAATATATCCTAAATAGAGATCAACTTTGACTATTTAATTAATAGATTCAGGTGCTGTTTCTAGTCTCTCTTAATTAAGGGAAACACCGCATTTTTTTACAAAGAACTCGGTTTAGGCTGTCAGGGCTTCTAGCGAGCACACTATAATTACCTAAGCAACGCTAACACACAACAACAGGAGGAGAAAAAAAAGGAACTAAAAATGTCACTGAAATCTCATTTACTTTACAGCAAATAAGAAAGTCTGCATGCAGAAAAGCTGCTACACACAGAAAGAGTCGGATGTCATACTGCTTACGCCTGACCATTAAATAGCTCTTAGCATTGATGCAGAACATTGTAGCAGTTTAAATAGTTTTTTTTTTTCCCTGAATACACAGGAGCTGTTGGATTCTAAATGTTCTGCAATACACTTGGATCCACCTCATTGGTATGGAAAACTACTACTATTTCAGTCCAAATGTATAAGGAATCTATATGCCTCTTCTTTCTCATAAAATACAGTGAAATCAACACTTACTTCAAGGATAAGCATTTTCTTTTTTTTTTTTTTCTGAGCAATCTCAAACTCCAGCAGTAATCACACAATTAGGCAACAAGGTTGCAATCCAGGCCGAAGCCGATTTGGCAGAGAAAACTACGATTTCCACTACACCAAGCTTCAAATGATCTTTAAACTCTTTCGGACATAAACCAGATCTTTTGTTTGGAAAGCAAACACCACATTATTGATACTACTGCGAGATAAATGACAGCATTAAGACTAGTCAGCACACCAGCTTTCATTCCTCATCCAAGAGGGAACAGAAAGCTCGTTCTCTTTATTTGATCCTGGCTCTCTACAGAGGAACTGGCACCTATGGGTGCACAAAAAATGCAGCATTGCAGCAGCAAGCCTCCCAGAGCCTAGGTCTCAAGTTCCCCAATTCCCAGGGGAGGCATGAGCCCAAAATTACATGGCTGCTCTGCCTAAAGTTGTATGCCTTAGAATAGCCACAAGGGCAAGGGGGAAAGAAAAAATAAAAAAAAAAAAGAGATAGAAAAAAGCAACAGGAGCAACTGGGCTATTTTACCAACAGCAAGGAGATGCACTACCAATTCCTGCTTTCCCCAGGTTTGTCTCATAGAGATCAACAACTTTAGAAAGTTCAAGGTGCCAAGACGAGCCCCCCACAAAACAGACACGAAACAGAAAGGACACTCTGATTGTCTCCTCTGCCCATCAGTCCAGCAGGAAGTATCTCCATGCAGCCTGAGCTGTGCATTGTTTTGATACCTTCCAGGGAAAAGGCCAGGAAAGCTTTTTCATAATTGCTACCCAGCACTTCCTTGGTCACTGCACTGTCCTCCTAAAACTATTTGGGTTTTACTCGGGTTTACATGCAAAAAACAGCTCCTGTGGCACTCACTTCCTTCTGATAACACTGAATACTCATTTGGACAAGGACAAGAAGCCAAGTCTCCTGCTTCCCAAGACAAATGCCCCATCCAGCACAGTTATCCTGTTCAGACAGCTACAGGTACATGCACAGCAGAAGGAGGAGCTGCTGCAAAGGACTGAATCCAAAGGCACTAGTTGTGGATTGGTCTTTAGAAAAAAGACAAACATTTCTTTCATCTTTGCTTTGACTTGTAACACCCCTAAGTGTTCATCTCATCATTGTCAGGTCTTGCATACTCCTAAATGTGTCCAGACTCACAGACACAAGGAAAAGTTACAGGTAAATCATAAGTATATACTGATTTTGGAAGCATCAACAAAAATACGTAAGCAAGAGTTCGCTTCCTTTTTAACCATTTGAAATTTGGACTTCTGCAATTAATAAACTAAGTTGGGTACACCAGCAAATTAAACACTTCCTAGATTATCTTGATTTTGCCTACATGTGCCTGTGTCCTAGTGATAATCACTCCCCAACTTACGTGCTGACTCACGCCTGGAATCATGCATCAGATGGCAAACTGATTTTCATGCAACACATTTAAGAGTATCTTCATCAAGCACGCAGCACAGGCCTGGGGATTAGTGTTCCTTTTTCTTATTTTATCTTGGTTAATATCATGGGTAAAGAAGAAACTTGGGTAACGCCTTCAAATATCTCTCTATTCCCTTCCTTTTGGTTTTGGAAAAAAAAAATGTTATCAATTACTTGTTAAGAGCTACCCACAAGCAAAAGCTCCCTGGCCCCGACGTGGAATGCAAGCGTAGACAGAGAATACTTATTACTGATGGCTCTGCACCAGAAGGTCGTAGAACAGTCTGAGAAACAATGAAACCTTAGGTTCTCTTTGGGTTTTGTCATTTCTTTTGTTCTTTATCTCCCAGCACTCCAGGTACCAATTGCCAAGTCACCTGGTCTTTGTTCAGGCACCGACTATAACCAGGCTACGCATGCACTAACTCAGTGTGAACACTAAAAAAACCCACTGAAAGAACAGGACATTTTTAGCCACTGCAGATGATAATTAAGTTTCTTCATCAGTACCTTCACCAGCCATTCCTATGGAGAATTATGTTCTCATAAGCCAAAGCAGCAAGACTGAATGCAACCTTTCTTGTTTTTTTTTTTCTTTTTAATTTGCATAGTGTAGAAGCAGCCTCCCAAAATTTATGGCTATCATAAATTTAGAATAGGTGAACTCATTACAGTTAACAGCAATACTTTATTCACACTGGTTCCCCACAAAACGTAAGACTCAAATCCAATTATTCTGTAATAGTTTTGTAAATAAACAAAACACCATTTAAGATTTGAAAACAATGCATCTTTCTGCTAACAGAGGCAGAAAGGAAAAAAAAAAAGGAGCTAGCACAGGACTATGCAATAACTTCATTTTGTAAGAAGATTAGCACAGAGCAGAAAGCTTTAGCTCTGGCTGGGAAAAGAACATATACTTTGTGCTAGTAGAGTTCCCTGTAATTGTAAGTGGAATTTTGTCCGGTTTGTTAATGCAACTCTTCAGGGATAAAAGAAACCACAAGGGGAAGAGGAAATAACATTCTTTTTTTCTGTCCAACATTACCTCAACTAAAGCCCATTCTGATTTCAGCCCTTGTCAGGCACAGCCTGAGCGCTCTCAGCAGAGCTATCTGCACTGCATTGTTAAACTGCACTACAAAGTTTTGGTAAGTGGTCCTGCCATTTTAATCATGCTCAGCGGGGACAATCTGGTCAGGTGTTTTTCCTGTGCTTGTTGAATTCCAGCTATATTTGGAGACCAACTGTTCTCTGTCCTGCTTTCTCCAATTAACTGTGTGTATAAGGGTGGAGAGGTGAAAGTGGGAATTAGGCGAGAAAGACATAATGAGACTTTAAGAGTACATAAAATGGCTCTCAAAAAAGGATGAAAAACATACTGAAAGTAATGAGCATAATTTTAGTCATGAAGGCCCAGTAACAATAGATGTGAAAGGGAAGAAGAGTACACAAAGGGAACCAAAAGCCAAGGCTCCTGTGAAAGCCACAGAAAACATTAGAACATTTATGTTTAAAATCCAAGGGTCAGAACTGTTCTCAGCACAAGGAGCTCTGTAACAGCCCAGTGCTCAACTCCAACTCCATTCAACTTCATCATCTCCTACACAGCTGCAGTCTTGCAGGAAAATGAATGGAAAATGTATGAGTCCTACTGCTTGTAGAATCAAACTTGAAAAAAAAAAAAAAGCCAACATATATCTGAGATTACATTGAACTTTATCCAAAAGACCTGTGGGTCAAGTAGAGTCTCAGGTGAAGAGCGTCTCCACAAAAGAAACAGTGCCAACGCAAGCAGAGAGCTTTACCACTCTGCTCCCAAACACGCTTGTCACATCAGCAATTCACTGACAGCAAACATGTCATCTTGGACTCCAGCCTATTTCCCTTAGAGCAGGAGTGGGGGAAAGGGCATGAAGTTTATTTTGGACTTGAAATTAATGAGTAAGATAACATGATGAGCTAATGAGATTATTACTGCTTTGAAGAATGAGCAGCAAGATTACTGGAAACTCTGACACTTTCCTTTCTCATACCACACCTGCTCTCTGCCTAATCAATGAGGAAATATGAAGATTCAAAGAAGAAAAAATACTGGAGGGGAAGAACATACAAGTGTGGCATCAAACAGGTAACAATCTCAACACAAAAATTTCCATCAGAAGACAGTGTATGAAAAGCTCTAAGAGGTCAATCAGCGTGGTTATTTATTTAGATGCCTACACATTAGGCTAACACCTTAATATATCCATCAGCATCCTCTGAACAGAATCCAGGCACAACAGCATTCCATTTGGTTGCCTCTCTCAGATCAATAGGCTTTGCTCTTCTCCATTTTGCACTCGCAAGCCGTGCACCCAGGTACAGCCCGGCTCTTCCGAAATGGGCTTTCCTTCTTTCTTTCTTTTTGTTTTAAACCGCTCTGCCACTTTTTGCCCATCCATCTATGCATCCATCCATCCATCCATCCTCCCCTCGCACTCGGCGGGGAGCCCAGCCGCCCTGCTCCCGGCAGCGAGCCGCCAGCCTGCGCCTCCCGGGACG